>OW203764.1:43070522-43375861 GCA_934045905.1 Leuctra nigra | reverse complement strand
GAGTGACGTTTCTGATCTATAACAATGTAAATATGTAAAAATTTCACTTGTTAAGAAATTAAAATATGAATGATCGACAAATTTTGATTTTATAATTTTGATTTTACCATCGTTTACTTCGGAGATCCTGCAGTTTTTTTTACTACAGGTTCAATAATATTTCAATTTTACCGTAGTTTACTTCAAAGGTCCTACAGTTTATTTACTACAGGTTCAATAATATTTCAATTTTACCATAGTTTACTTCAAAGATCCTGCAGTTTTTTTACTACAGGTTCAATAATATTTCAATTTTACCGTAGTTTACTTCAAAAGTCCTACAGTTTATTTACTACAGGTTCAATAATATTTTGATTTTACTATAGTTTACTTCAAAGATCCTACAGTTTGTTTACTACAGGTTCAAAAATATTTCAATTTTACCATAGTTTACTTCAAAGATCCTGCAGTTTTTTTACTACAGGTTCAAAAATATTTCAATTTTACCATAGTTTCCTTCAAAGATCCTACAGTTTATTTTCTACAGGTTCCATAATATTTCAATTTAACTGTAGTTTACTTCAAAGATCCTACAGTTTTTTTACTACAGGTTCAAAAATATTTCAATTTTACCATCGTTTCCTTCAAAGATCCTACAGTTTAATTTACTACAGGTTCAATAATATTTCAATTTTACCGTAGTTTACTTCAAAGATCCTGCAGTTTTTTTACGACAGGTTCAATAATATTTCAATTTTACCGTAGTTTACTTCAAAAGTCCTGCAGTTTATTTACTACAGGTTCAGTAATATTTTGATTTTACCGTAGTTTACTTCAAAGATCCTACAGTTTATTTACTACAGGTTCAATAATATTTCAATTTTGCCGTAGTTTACTTCAAAAGTCCTGCAGTTTATTTACTACAGGTTCAATAATATTTCAATTTTACCGTAGTTTACTTCAAACATCCTACAGTATTTTACTACAGGTTCAATAATATTTTGATTTTACCGTAGTTTACTTCAAAGATCCTACAGTTTATTAACTACAGGTTCAGTAATATTTTGATTTTACCGTAGTTTACTTCAAACATCCTACAGTATTTTACTACAGGTTCAATAATATTTTGATTTTACTGCAGTTTACTTCAAAG
The DNA here is from genome assembly GCA_934045905.1 of Leuctra nigra. Lineage (NCBI taxonomy): Eukaryota > Metazoa > Arthropoda > Insecta > Plecoptera > Leuctridae > Leuctra > Leuctra nigra. The sequence continues at coordinate 43,374,729 of OW203764.1, read as the reverse complement.
ATCCTACAGTTAATTTACTACAGATTCAATAATATTTTGATTTTACTGCAGTTTACTTCATTGATCCTACAGTATATTAACTATAGATTCAATAATATTTTCCGTTTACTACTCAATAAACTTCAAATATACTGTAGTAATATTACAACATTCTAAAGTATTAATACTACATTATTGTGAAGTACAATATTATAGTATAATACAGTAAGTGAAGTTTTATTACTATGGTAAAAATCCTGTAGTTTTAGTTAATAATCGCACGGTAAACTGCAGGAATTTTACCACAGTATTTGTACTTCATTTCCTTCAAATTACTGCAGTATTTTTGAAGTACTTTTGCAGTACATTTTTGTAAGGGCATGGACGGTTTCTAAAATTATTAGATTAGATTAGTGTCGTTTAATAACGTGTCAACAGCGAGGTCATTTTGCGCACATTAGTTTTAACTTTGTTGAATATCAAGGGGGGTCACCGGGAGGGTTCGACCTAAGGGGCCTAGCCCGGGGGAGTCCAGCACTGGTGGGAAGGCCAGGCCAGAATGGGGACGGACCGGGGGCGTGAGGGTTCGAGCCGTTGGGACCCGATTTAGGGGGATGACCGTGTCGAGGGGGGAGGACGGCTCGAGGGGACCGCAAATTCAAGGGATGACATGGTTAGGCCAACCCTGGCTGCTCTTGGTCTGGGCCTCACCACTGATCTATCCGGCATGGGTAACCTTATCACATGAGCATTTGCTCGCCGGCGTAGCTTAAATGGATCATTGGCCAACACAAACCCCACCACCGCGATAAGGTGGCAGCCGTCGATGGGGTGTACAATTTGGGTCAATGTAATTTTTGTGATAGGTAATATGGCGCCTCCAAGTAAAAGTCCGGCTCAGAAGTTTTTCATAAAATTAATAACGCGCTATCTAAGTGCCGTTTGTGTAGTCGAGATATTAGGACTAGTGGAAATACCAGCAATTTGTCAGACCACTGACACTGCTCCAGGCCCAATGAGCCAGGCCGTGATCCTGAAGTGTGTAGTAAACTAGCTGTCTTCATCAACCTTGTGAACGATTGGTTCGACTGTATGAACAGTTATGTTCCGAGTGTGTTCGGGCTTCCGTGTAAGAGTGGGTACGGTTTGAAGTTGGCTGAAGAATTGGGCAACATTGGGCAACATATCTGATCGGAATTGAAAATACCGTCGTGCAAAAGGAAAGGTGAATTTTGCTGATGCTGACAACAAATGGTTTGTGTATAACACAGTACGTGAGTATGAGTTATATGCAACCGTCCGTTGCAACCGCCCAAGAGGTAAAGGAAAGGCAATTAAGAGTGTCGCTCTCAGAGAACAACGTCACACTATCACATACATTTGGCCACAACCACGAGCCGAATCCTAAGCGAGCAACTACGGAAGAACTGACATTCAAGGACCGAGCCAGCCTGGGCACAATTTACCTTGAAAAATGTGTGAAGTAACACATTCTCATTGCACGCTATCTCATTGATTAAAAAAAATGTCGAAAATATCAGGTAACTAAATCAAGTTTATTGAAGAATATGCGAGTAAAATGCCAGCTCATCAAATTTCTTTTAATCTATTCCTGTAAAAAATTTGAGATTTATTTACATTTCTGGCCTATTTATGAAAAATTAAAGTGCAATTCCAGAACTTTTTGAGAGATGAGAAAATAAACCAGGTTGTTTATTTCCCTGTTGCTAATAATTACTTTCATTTTGTGAGCGACAACTCAACACATTTCTGTTTTTCTCTAGCCACATGGGACAGGGCAGGTGCAAAAGGAAGGACGGTATCCACTGGAATGCGGAAGGTTTACGCAAGCCAGATACGCATCTAAAAGAGATTGATGTGTATTAAATATTGTACAGAAAATGAATGTCTTCTTTGATTTCATATTACCAACTAAAAAATTATAAATTATATGGTATTTTAAGCTTAATTGTTTTTCATTTCTATCTCTCAGATTCAGTCGGCAATGCCTAATAAGAAGAATCCAAATGCAGAAAGGCAGCGCTTGTATCGAGAGAGACTTCGAGCAGACCCACATCATAATGGGAAGAATAAAGAGATATCTACATAGGGCTCGATACCATTGTGCAAAGAAACAGGTTTCCGAAATGTCTTATCGAGCTCATCGGACATTGTTCAGTGTTTCCTAGTTATATAAACATTATTTCAAGAATTATTTTTTGTATAATTTTACCTAATGCCGTTTAGACAGTCTCCAAGATGCCGCTCCAAAGTGGGAGATGCGTGCTTAAAGACTGCTATAATAGTGGAAATGCAGTGCCGCGAGTAAAGTTGCTTCATTTTCCGAAGAATTGTGATGGTAAACTTGACGAGTAGTTATTGTGACAATTGTGAACTCCAGGGGTGGGATTACATAAAATGACAACTCCCTTGTCGAAGCGACAAGCTTCTCATCTCAATGTTATTCACGGCCTTCTAGGGTGCTTGTCACTGTGACAAGGAAGTTGTCACTTTATGTGATCGCACCCCTGGACTACAATCGTGTAAACTTCTCGCTTCACAGTTTGCCAGCGACATTTCACAGACGATTGCTGTATGAATTCTTTGCATGCAAAGCTTACGCATTGTGCAGTTCCGACTATTGACGGTCAATAATTAAATGATTTAATACGATATGCCGATATCGACCTTCCGATCTCTCAGGACTTGGAGCGTCCGTCTCCGAGTTCTGGGATTTCTTTGCAATCGACGCCGAGCTCAAACACCTTCAACTCTCCGAGCGTCGAGAATGACAAGTTCCCAAAACCAAGCCCCGAGATATTCGAGCATCATCGAGTATCCGACGCGACACTCAAGAGACATCCCAGCGTCCGACACCAGTTTGTCAATGAGTGAGTGTGCGGACACGAGCAATACTCCCAGGAAGCGTGAAATGCGAGAGACTTGGCGCTATCAGACAGTAGTGTAATCGATTGAGTAATCAAGTAATATAATATAAATCAGCAAAACAACGAGACACGACTGACAGCTTACCAGAGAGTTCAAGTTCATTCTTGAAGTGTTCAAGAATGCCAAGACATATGTTGGAACAATCGACTTGTTATTGTATATGTATATGTATATTGTATATGTTGGATGTCGACTGTCAGTCGCGATAGCAGACGGACGTGTTTCTCTGCTCCGTAAATACAGGTTATTGTGTATATTTACAGTGAAGGAAAATGTCGTGCATTAAGTGCGTAGTTTCGTTGCCAGAGGACGGAGATTTCATAACATGTCAGCTTTGTAAGACAGACATGCACTACGAGTGTTCAGGAATCGCTAAGAAATCGTATGTCGCCAAATCTGCAGAAGCCAAGGCAGCATGGAAATGTCCGAAGTGCAAAGACGTGAGTAAGAGCAGCAAACCCAATGTGAAGCGTCGTCCGAGCGTGGCTAGCATGAGTGACGTCACTGGAGGTGGTCTGGATGACTTAGTTAAGTGGCAAGAAGACTCTCAGAGCATTGACTTTGATAAACTTTCATCAGAAGAGAAATTGAAAAACATTTATGATAAGTTAAATCAAGTAGTTGCGAGCCAGATATTTCTTGCAAAGCAGTATGATGATGAGCGTGTAAGAAACGAGGATAGAGATAAGAAGATCAAAGATATGTCCAAGACGGTAGAAAATTTGTCAAAAACTATTGAAAATAAAGAGATAATTATTAAGGATTTGACGAGTCGAGTTATTCATCTTGAACAGTATTCTCGCATAAAAAATGTTGAAATAAATGGGGTAAATGAGGTGGCAGATGAAAATGTAAAAGATATTGTTGTAAACATTGTGAAAAAATTAGGAGTTAATATTGATGTTGGAGATATTGAAGCTGCCCATAGAATGCCTACTAGAAATAAGGCGAATACACCACCGATCATTGTGCAATTCTCTCGTAGGAACATGCGCGATCAAGTTTTATATCTTCAAAAGTCAATTCAATTGAATGCCAAAGAAATCTTTGGCGATGAGAATACTAGTGGGAGAATATTTATAAATGAAAGCCTCTCGCCTTATTTCAAGGAGCTACTTTGGAGAACGAAATTAACAGCTAAGGAATTCATGTATAAATATATATGGTATAAAAACAACAAAATATTAGTGCGTAAGAGTGATGGCGCTTCGATCATTACGATCCTTCATGTGGATGACCTGAGCAAGATCAGATCCTAACAAGCTACCGGATCTGAGCAACAAATCGAGTCATGAGCGGTTTGTTGATGTGTACACAGTTTTTAAATTAATAACATAATGGATTGGGTTTTCGACATCGAGGATTGTGATGATTGGAGGCAAAGTTTTCAAGTGTGTGATGATATTGATGGTTATATGAAGTGTTTTAGAGGTAGTAGTAGTGTTAATAATATTAATAAAGTACATTTAAATATACGGTCTATAAGAAAGCATTGGGACGCATTTATGATAGCTTTAGGTAATTGGATAAATGAACTTGATGTCATAATAGTTACAGAGGCTAATGTCGATGACATGTGCAGCAAATACTTTATTATTGATGGTTTCACGAGTGTGTACAAGCTAAGACAAAATAGACGCGGTGGTGGAATTATTATTTATGGTCGGCAGGATATCAGTGTTTTGGAAATATACATGAGATGAATTATGCAATGTTTGAATTTATTCATGTTCAGGTCACGAAAGGTAAATATAAATGCGATCTTGTAGCTATTTATAGACCTCCGGATTTAAATAAAATTAACTTTATTGCTGAATTAGAAAATGTTATTTTAACTGTGGAAAACAGAAATGATATGATTGTTATAGGAGACACAAATATTGATATTATGAACGAAGACGATAAGGTTGCCAAAGACTATGAAGATATGTTAGCAGCAAATGGACTAGAAAGACGTATAAATGCTTATACTAGAGAGGAATACTTAACAGATCGAGTCGTGCGTTCTTGTATAGATCACATCTTTATGAGAGCTAATAGTAGTGTAAAAATTGCAACTGGGGTGATAACCAATAAAATATCTGATCATTACCTAATTATGGCAACTTTACAGTTCTCTGACATAGTATCGGTCGATGATCATGTATTAATTAGTGCTCCATCAAATAAATATAAAAGAATCGATGAAAAATTATTACTCGAAGAATTAAAACATTGTGATTGGGAAAAGTTAGAACACAAGAATAATGATTGCCCAATAAAATTGTATAATTCAATTGTAGGAACTTTTCATGATTCTTATAATAAGTCAATTGTAGAGGTAAAGGCAAAGAAGCGTAGATTACGAAGTAAAGAATGGATTACTTATGAGTTAATTGAAAAATCAAGAGAGAGAGATGCTCTTTTTAGGATATGGAAAAGTTGTGAAACTAATTCTCGTTTAAAGCAAAATTACAGAGTGCAGTACAACAGTTTTAGAAATAAGCTAAATAAAGAAATAAAAAAGGTCAAAGAAACCTATTATAAAACTAAATTTAATAATTTAAAAGGTGATTTCAAGGGAACTTGGAATGAAATAAACAAAATAATTAATAAAAAAGGAAAGGCAAATATTGACGAGGTGATAAGTAAATATTTGGGTAAAAATAAAACTCTCAGTGAGATTGTGAACTCATTTGTGCAATCTTTTGTAGATGGTATTGATCACATTAAACACAAATGTAATAGGAAGTTATGCGTTGATGGTAACTCTGGTCAATTCGAGGGAATAAATTGTTCCATGTATGTACACTCGGCACATTTAAATATGATCGTTGATTTTTCTTCAGAGTCCCACGTTGTATACCCCTAATACCTACCGACCGGTTAGTCACGTGACTTCCTTATCAGTTCTCTCGCGGAACAAAACAAGGGGAAGGGGTAGTTCGTCGTCAATAGGAAACAAGTAATATTCTCTTTCAATATCTGATCGACATTGCATTACGAGGCCTTCATTCGAATCCCACTTCAGTGTGTCAGAAGGTGGTTTCACGTGATTTTGACGCAAATTTGCCCATTAACTTCCCAGTTGTGGGGACATTATTCGATAAGTTTACTCAAAGTCATATGCCAGATGAATGATTTGAAAAGTCTACATTACATTTCAATTTCATACTTTTTTTTATTAGAAAAGCTTTGCTTTTCTAATGAGCTTTGCTTTTTTTGCTTTCTTCTAATGATCACCAAGGTAACCCCCAATATTCAACCTTTTTTATTTCTAAAGTCCAGTCAGTGATCCTCCCCTATTCGCGTAAATGACAGAAGAGCTCTGACCTTGTAGAAAACAACTTGGGGTTGCTTAGTGGGAGGGGCAGTGACCTTGCATTATCACGTGAAAATAAAGTTGACATAATGTCTTTTACAGTCGCAATACATAAACAAACAGCAGGACACAGCTTTTAATAATTTTATTTTTGATTTTGTATAGTGAAAAACCAAGGTGGGCAGTCACATGCTGCACTGGGCATACTAGGGTTTAAATTTTTGAGTAATATAATTGACCCTCCCTCTTCATTCAAAACGCGAAATTTCCAATTCCAAAAACGAAATTGTCAAGTTTTTTAAACCACATAATCGGATCTCTAGAATGTAAATGTATTTCTTTTGTGGATGAAAATTGGATTGAGTAAAAGTGTGAAACAAATTTTTCATCTGGCATATGACATTGAGTAAACTTATCGAGAAATATCCACAGAACTAGTAAGTTGATGGGCAACTTTGCGTCAAAATCACGTGAAACCACGATCCGACACACTGAAGTGGGATTCGAATGAAGACCTCGTAGACGTAATGCAATGTCGATCAGATTCAGATATTGAAAGAGAATATTACTTGTTTCCTATTGACGACGAACTACCCCCTCCCCTTGTTTTGTTACGCGCGAGAACGTGATCTAACCGGTCGGTAGGTATTAGGGGTATACAACGTGGGACTCTGAAGAAAAATCAACGATCATATTTAAATGTGCCGAGTGTACCTAAAGCTAAAAGTGATGATATTTATAAAATTATAGTACAAATGAATGTAAATAAGGCAGCAGGAATTGACAGGATAAGGATGAAAGACATAAACTTATTAGCAAACGAACTTAGTCCATTAATCGCAAATTTAATTAATCTTACCATTTCGAAAGGTATTATACCAGAAGATTTGAAATTGTCAGTTGTACGCCCAGTTTATAAGTCTGGAGATCATTCCGATTATGGAAATTACCGCCCCATTGCTATACTACCCTCAATCGAAAAAATAATGGAACGATATATTGCAAATAATTTAGTTAAATTTTTAGATCAGCACAACATCATTCATGGTATTCAGTATGGATTTCGAGTGGGAAAAAGTACAACAGAATTGCTTGAAAATTTCTCAAATTTCGTAAATGAAAAATTAAATGATAATAAAGATATAGTTGCTCTTTTCATTGATTTCAGTAAAGCATTTGACACCCTAGAATACGATAAATTAATAGCGGCTTTGGAAATATCAGGAATTAGGGGACCAATTTTAAACTGGTTTATGAATTATTTGTTAAATAGAAAGTTATTAGTAAAGGTAAGCCATTGTGAAACCAAAATTTTAAAGTTTAATTGCATTGCACAAGGTTCAATATTAGGACCTACATTATATCTATTATATGTAAACAATATGTGTAATAATTTAGTAAATTGTAAGGTATACCTATATGCAGATGACATCGTAATGATCACAGAACATAAATATCTAGAGGAAGCAGAAGAGTTAATGCAAGAAAATTTTAACAGAATTACTAGGTGGACACATGATAATGGATTAGTAATAAATTATAAGAAGACAAAGGTAATGCATATACGTACGTGTAAAAAACCCACTCGAGGTCTCGATATTGTTTTACATGATTGTGAGTGTTTAGAAAATAAAGCTGTAGTTGGAAATAATACATGGATTTGTAATTGTAATTATAAATTAGAAACGGTAAATGAAATTAAATATTTGGGAGTTATGATAGACAAAAATTTTAAATTTAAAGCACAGGTTGAAGCGGTCAGAAACAAGTTAAGAGTTTGTGTATTTAAATTTTATACGTTGAAATATGTAATATATATGTGTAATAAATATAATATGTGTAATAAATATGTGATAATAAAAAAAAAAAAAACAAAAAAAAAACAATATTTGCCTTTCCATACTTTGCGGATTGTGTACTTGGCTCTTGTTGAAAGTATTATGAGGTATGGTATCTTGACATGGAGACATGCATCAGATTATTTAATAAATAATATTTCCAAATTACAAACAAGAATCTTAAAGAATCTATTGCCGGAACATTTAAAAAATGAAATAATTAAAAACAATAGTATATACTCATTCTGTGGAGTGTTCACATTTCAGCAATTATATGATTACCACCTAATATTAAAACATTATTTCAATAAAGAAAATAAGATTACCAAAATTCACAAATACAATATTCGGAAGGTCCAGTATGTAGTTCCTCGATATAATAACAATTACGGAAGAAATACAATAGCAGTAAAAGTACCTATGACTTTCAATAATTTGCCAGAGACCTTGCACAATTTCACTAAAATTAGTCATGTTAAATTAGGCATTAAAGATTTTTTTATAACCTAAAACATATCTCTCATTTGTATTTCAATATGTTTTTTTTTTGTAGGATATTTTGTGTATTGTTTACCCCATAAAAAACACTCCGTGTAAAAATACCAGCCAAGTCTCTTCAACTTAAAAAAAATAATGAAATCTAAAAATTCTGCACTGAAAAGTAGTGATATCAAAAAATTAGCCAAGTCAAAACTTTATTTGAAAATCAAAAAATACTTGGCGCATCGTGTACATAAATAGCTTGGAAGTATAAGCCAATTATAAATTATACATGAAATATACATATACATAGTATACCTATAATGCCCTAAAAAAACGATGCGCCAAGTATTTTTTGATTTTCAAATAAAGTTTTGACTTGGCTAATTTTTTGATATCACTACTTTTCAGTGCAGAATTTTTAGATTTCATTATTTTTTTTAAGTTGAAGAGACTTGGCTGGTATTTTTACACGGAGTGTTTTTTATGGGGATATCACTACTTTTTTTAGTTTATTCTTACAACTTACGTGTGACACATATCACATGAACAATTACTAAATCCTTTAAAAAAAATTACCCTTTACAATTTGGTTATTCTCATGAAAAAAACAAAGGTTTCATTCCAATCGGTCAACCCAGTTCCGAGATATGGCAACACGTCGGTTTTCAAAATGGCCGCTGAACTTTCTGCACTGCCACATAGAATTTATAACTATAAATGATGTGTATCATTTTTAGCTTTCTGAATATGTATTTATTGTATAGGAGGGGATTATAATGATTTATAAATTTGAATGACGTCATTTCCGGCCTTATAAATAGGAAAATTCTAGTTTGACTGTTCCTATTCCATAGAGATGTCCTTCCGAATCGTTTGGCACTAGTTTCATACCGATCTGTCAACCAGTTTTCGAGATATTACGTCGTTTCTTCCGATTTCAAAATGGCTGCTGAAATCACTGACCTCTTGAATTATAATTTAAACATGATTTCATTTTATTATAAGCAGTCTCAAATAGTATATTTATTGCATCAAAATGTAAATTTGTGCGATTTTTAAAATGTGTGACGTCATTTCCGGTTTCAGTATGGGAAACTGCAAATATTATTGATGATAATACATAAAGTTGACCGTCTAAATTGCTTAGCGTTGGTTTCGTTTAAATCTATTAAGACGTTATTAAGATATGATGTCATTTCTGGTTTCAAAATGGCGGCTTCCGGTTGGTTTTATATCAAGTCAAATAATATCACAAAAGAACATACGTTACATAAATATCAAAATAATTGGATCAAATTTGTTGCCGAAATGCCAATCGATGAATTAAATTTCATGACGTCATTACCGGTTTCGTTAACATAAATTTTAGTCTGTTGCTATTGATTATCCATATAGATGACCGTCCGAATCGTTTGGCGCTATTTTCGTTCCAATCGGTCTAGCCGTTGTTGAGATATGACGTCACTTCCGGTTTCAAAATGGCGGCACAAAAAATTCATGGGGTGAAGGTTAAATCAGACGCCAAAAGTGCACACGTGGTAAAAATGTGAGATCAATCGGTTCAGCCGTTTTGGCTGTGGCCATGTTACCGGATTTGAATTCCAGGAGACTACTACTACTGAGATTATTATTATGAAAACCGCCCTAAAACACTGTTTTCACGGCCCTCTAGCGTGCAAAGGGCGTAACCTATTGTTCCCAAATTTGGTATATGTTGTAGGGTGGGCCATAGCTCGAAATTAAGATATATCGCAACAATGTGAGATTTCCCAATTTTAAGATCCAGTAGGCCGAAAATGCCACTTTGATGCTTACAGTAAAAGTGGGTTTGCTCCAGCCTTTATTTGAGAGTGTGCGCGCCGTACGACTTGGCTGGCGTGGAGCGACCGCTCCACTAGATATTGATTTCTTTTCTTTTCAGCATAAGTTTTAGTTTAATTTAGTTTTATTATAAGTTGTTTATTGTTTATATGTAGTACTCCTGCTGATAAGCTTAATTTATTTTATAGCTTAGCAGGGCAAAGTACATATTATTTTGTATGTGTGTTTAATAAAAAAAAAAAAAAAAAGAAACCATTTCAGGTGACAGAAATGAGTTCCAGTGTTTTCAAAGACTTCAAGTCTCTCCTAGAATATGTGACTCTGAAGGAGAGACATCGGAGTGGTTAAATATCCAAGAATTCTCTATCCTCAAGGTGTTGCTGTCGCCCAACCGAAGATTATCGACTTGGAAGAGTCTGATGGCCCTTCATTCCACCAGTGTACCAGAACTTCTTAGGTTGCTGAGAGCTGATGAAAACCAAGAAGAATCATCTGACGAGGATTAAGTTACGGGAAGAAAGGGAGTGGGGTTTATGGTTGGCCCGAGTTTGAAGGATTAAATTGTTGACGTGGAAAATCACAGTGAAAGTAGCCTTTAATTAAGCCTTATAATGGAGATCAAGGTGAAGGTCGACCTTATACAAGAATATGCACCACAGACTGGTCGACCATTGGAGGAGAAGGAGACATTCATCCAAGAACTTGATAACAGCATCACATCAAACACCACAATAGTGATCGGAGATTTCAACGCACAAGTTGGTGAGGACAGGACTTGATCTGAAGGAGTCGTGGGCCACCATAGATGCGGAAAGAGAAATGCAGATGGAAGAAACATGTTGGAAATGTGCGGAAGAAACGGGCTACAGGTAGGAAACAGGATGATTCATAAGGAAAAAAGAAAAGGGCGCGGTGGAGTCCAGCACTGGTGGGAAGGCCGGGTGTGATTGGGACGGACCGGGGGGCGTGAGGATTTGGGTCGGCGGGACCCGATTTCAGGGGGATCACCATCTCGGCATGGGTAGCCCTTACACATGAGCATATATGCTCGCCGGCGTAGCTGCAATGTTGTCAGTGACAATGCATCAAATATGGTACGAATAGCAAGATTGACAACTCGTGGCATGTAACTTGCAACTCGCATTCTCGGCAAAGCAATCCAGCACGAGCCAAAGCATTCGTGTATCGGGAGGGATTCCCCACCACTCGATCCTACTAGTCGTGCAGTAACAAAATTAAAATTAGACATTTGTCACATCGGTCTTATAATAAGCTGAAAATTTGCACAAATGTTCTTCACCCCCTAACACATCCACCATTCAAAAAAAACAAAAAAACTTCACCGGAAGTCACCCCAAAAAAATAAAAACTAAAAATTATGGCCGTCCAGGGAATCGGGCCATTTCAAACATACAATTCGTTATCTACGAAAGTAATTGGAATAAAATTATGAAAAAAATACAAGATACCAAAAACATATTGGCGAAGACATTGGTGCAGGTGTCATTGGCCAAAATGTTTTTGTTTTGATTGTATGCATTTTTGAAACGGCATTTATTTTGCACCTATTTTGACCGCACTTATTTTGTATTTTAATCGTTTGAGAAAAATTTCTCGCGATGACCTATTATTTTTTTGGTTGGAAAATGAAGAGTATACGTCCATGAAGTTTTGTGAATTTTTTCAGATTTATTGGACGCGATCTAATTAGTGAAATGGTATTTTTAGTTTGGTTTCCGCGGAACGTTTTTCCTCTCGCGCTGCTCCCGACCTGACTAGACACATTTACACTATTGCGCGTTAGGATTGGAAGGTTCGAGGTACAATACAAATTACATTATAATTGATCTAGTGGAGCGGTCGCTCCACCCCGCCAAGTCGTACTATACACTCACACTCACTCAACATACCGTAAATGCCTAATAAACTGAGGAGCAGACCAAACACTTTTACTGTAAGCAACAACATGGCATTTTCGGCCTACTGGATCTCAAAATTGGGAAATCTCACATTGTTGCGAAATAACTTAATTTCGAGCTATGGCCCACCTGACAACATATACTAAATTTGGGAACAATAGGTAATGCTATTTGTGGGCTAGAGGGCCGTGAAAACAGTGAAATTACACCCCTTTTAAAACCTATCTTCATCTGATGATGATATCACGAAACACCGCAATCACCGCCACAGCCTAAACGGCTTAACCGATCGACTTGAAATATTTACCACATGTGCACTTTTGGCGTCCGAGGTGCCTTTTTATAAAACCAACCGGAAGGCGCCATTTTGAAACCGGAAGTGACGTCATATCTCGAAAACGACTACACCGATCGGAATAAAACTATCGCCAAATGATTTAGACGGTCATCTTTATGGAATATCAATAGTCAAAATATACATTTACTATTACCGAAACCGGAAATGACGTCATAAAAATGAAGAATCAGACTTGAATTAACTCTTACTACAATAACTACAAATTCAGAAGGCTTATAATGATACATAACATTTATAGAAATAAATTCTAGGTGGCTGTAATTTCAGCCGCCATTATGAAAACCGGAAGTGATGCCATATACTGGCAGCTGGAGCTACCCCTGATCCTATGCGCAGAATGACCTGAATAGTGTCTGTTGCGCGCATGCTTTGGCGGTAAAAGTCAAACATGGTTCAAAATTTAGAGGCATGCGCATGATGATTAATTATGGTCGAATTATGCGCACGAGGTGTTCATCTGTCTCGTAGTGGCACTCGAGCTGTTGCTAGCTTTGTATTGTAGGTTATCTTGTTAAAATGTTTACGTGTGATTACTGCGACAAAGTTTATTCAATAATTTCTAATTTGAGAAGACATTTAAATAAATGTCACAACATTCAGCAGTCAAATGCAGCAACTCCTTCGAGCAGTAAGTGCTGTGCAATTAAATCATGCAAGTTCACGTTTAATGTTACACAAGATTACCACAGCCATCTCAGCAAAGAACATAACTTTGAAGTATCAGCAGAGAAATACGAGTTCCCAACTAAGGAAGGTAAGTGTATCCTGACTGAGTTATTTAAATTTCTTTTGGATCACTAAACTTTTAATGTTTTAATGTTATGAGTAACAATAATATGTTTGGCTGAAAGCCTGAAATAAGCTTCGGCTTACTGGCCTAAGATCTACTGAATCAAAGAAGAAGAAAAATAATAAGAGTGACATGCAATAATGGAAACACAGAATAATCGATTGTTGTCGATTGTTGTCTATTGTTGTTCATTGTTGAGTACTTCATTGTTGAGTATAGTGTTTTGTTGAGTTAAAGATTGTACTTGATGCTCAAAACTATTATCGAGTTATTAATCAGTCACATTCAGTTTCAGAAACGACCACACAACTCACTTCTCATCTTTGTCTTCTGATTCTTGTTTAGATCAAAGCATTAAATAATATTATATTTTCATCTTAATATCCTGCTCTTTTTCTTCTTCTATCCAATATATTGATGAGAAATATCTGTAAAGCGCATAGCAATGGGCACGAGCAATGGGTGGCGTTATGTGGACAGTTTTCAAATTTGTTGTAAATTGGTTGGGGTTTGATTTTTCTTGTCTTGTCATTTGCTATTGCGGAGTAGAACATCATAGGTTTTTGCACACAGAACACTCTGAACTACGAGCTAAGCACTCGAGATAGAACATGAAAATAATGAGATTCCTGTTCATTTGAGTCCACAGGGGGGGGGGGGGGGGGGCACTTGCCTCCACCCCTGGAAGTCAGGAAATTAATTTTTTTGTGGTGTTTTAAGTATAGTTTCATTTTGTAAACAAAAACACTCAATAAATTCATTTCGCAGTGAAAAAATGCCCCTGGGCAAGGTTCACCGTGGAGGAGCATGCCCTTCACCATACAAAAGTGTTTTTTTATTTTTTTTAAATATTGATTGGTCAGTGGTCAGTAACGTGGTCTGTAGTGGTAGTGATGTGTGCGAGATGTGTAAAAATAATGTGGATTTTTCAATAATGTACACTCCCCCAAATAATAAATGGTACTCCGTTTTGCGGCTAAGTCCTTTTACCGTAAACAATTTTAATAGGTACCCTGTAGAGTGAGAGAGCGCGATAGTTGCTGTACGAGTGAGAAGAAAGATTGACGAGAGGTTGTTGTGCGAGTGAGAAGAAAGATGGACAAGCGGTTGTCGGGCCTCTCACTCACTAGTAGTCGTGTCTCGCTTGCACTTGGTAATAACTGGGGTGGATTCTGCCGAGTTGTTTTCTCGGTGGAGTGGGGTGAGGTGAACTAAAATAGATAACGATGTCAATAACTGCTACCTGCAGAAGATCCTCGATCGATTCAATGCTCGAACTGTCCTGGCCGTGGTTTACCGTGATTGAATTTCACTGCTATTTCCAAAATGTTCGTATGTAGTATTTCTAAAAGTAACATTTATTAGCTATTCAAAAAAATCATATTTAAATCATTGATGTAATGAAGCTTTCTACTAGAACATTATATTAAATTAAATTCTTTACAACGCCAGCAAACTGTCTTATCAGCTAACACAAAAATCATGTGAAATAGCCAAGATTGAAATGTTATGTCACATGCAAATACAAAACAATATCCACAAATTTGTATTATGCACTTTCCGATGAAAGATGATGGCATAATATCTTCAGAGCAACAGAAAATGTATATAGTTTGCACTTTTATTTCCAAAATTAAAGAATTTATAACTGAAAACACTAATGTGATAATCAATAAAATTGTTTACAACATACTCATTACAATTTCAGACAACTATTAGTCAACTTGGTTTCTATTTTAAAGGACACAGAAATTTACTTGTTATTTTCAGCGTCAGTTTACAAAATATACTTTACATAATTCAATTCATGATCAAGTCCAAACAGTTGAGAGAAATACCATAGCACAGACCAGTTATAGCTAGTTATAATTGAAACGAACAAACATGTGCAGAGAACAAGAATCTGACTAGACATGTTTATTAAGGGATCTCGGTTAGAAATTCAACATTTGTTTGATGTTTTAAACATTTATTATAACGTTTACTGTCAATTCTTACATTTGTGAATAATACAATTACCATGCCAATTAATTATTGACACATTTGTTACTCGAATCTAACAGGGAAGTCTTTTGTCAATTTGATTTCAGACTATTAGTTATTTTACATGGAAACACATGGTCTGAACACAGAAATGGCATTATTTTGTTGTTGGACAAACTTAGTTATCAAGGAATTGATTTACGAAGTTGATCACAGATTTTTTAAATTTTAAAACAGGAACATTTTCATTGATATCACAGTTTGTTATATTTACTATATTCAAAATATTCACCGTCCAAATTAGTCAATTATTCACATTGTTGAGGACTTGGATGTGAAAAACAGTTTTGATTATCGTCACACGTGTCATACTTTCTGACTTCCTCACACGATGTTCCATGACATTAGTATTTTTATTTAGATTAACTAATGAACAATGAACACTTCTCGGGCAGATAGGTATAATATGTTCAACACCATTATTCTTTTTAGATATTTTCAAATGTATCGGCATAATATTTATACGGATGTCCCTATTGAAATTTTATCAATATTGAAATAATAATTAATTTCTTTGTTTAAAAAACTATACTAAAATTAAAATACATAAACTTCAAAAAATGCTTCTGAATGGTCAATATCCCGACCAAAATCCGTCGTTCTCCAGGACGGCGTCGAGACGCCTCGGCATGGAGTCGATCAGGGTCCTCATGTAGCGTGGACCCTCAGTCACATCCAGCCAGGCCGTCTCAACGGCGTCCCAGAGCTCGTCGGGGTTGGCTGGCTGTACCCATACGCCTCGCATGGTCCTCACGACCTCGGCCCAGACATTCTCTATAGGATTCATGTCTGGGCCCTTCGGTACCCAGTCCATTAACTCCACATCGTTCTGGGCCGCGAACCAATCCCGAACAACCCGGGCGTGATGAATAGGGCTGTTGTCCTAGAACAATTAAATCAATATGAAAATCCAGATTCTGCTCTGACCAGAAGTTATTGACACTCATCATGAATCAGAGAGAATCGCCTGTATAGTCTGTACCCATTGGGCAATCACTCTCTTATCGTAGATATTGATAGAGTAGAAACTGTTGTAAAGCTTATTTTTTATTTTTTTTTGTACAGAAATTACCTTTCTGACCGTAACAAGTTACATTATATAACTTCTGCAAACAAAGTACCCCCCCCCCCCCCCCCAACCAGGGCCGCATTTATGAGTGTGGGGCGCCTCAAGTGAATTAGCCAATGGGCGCGAAATAAAGGAAACAGTACCACCAGAGCTGGATCGACCTTACAGTATATTTTACATTTGGTCCACCTCCCCCATGACCACCACTGTTATCAGGGGGGAGGAAGAACATACCTCAACTTGTAGTCCAGAGTCTAAGCTGCAAAAGGGGCCTAACCCACCACAAATTGCAACAGAGGGTTTTTTGATGTTAATCGATTTATAAAAATTCCCTCTATCACATATCAAAAGTTCTCCGAAATTTGATAAGGGTGGGTGGGTCAAAATGCCAAATTTGTCAAAAAGTCATTGTTGTCAATATCAAACAATCAAATTATATCAACCAAGTCAAGTAGCATATCAAATTAAAGCTTATGTTTAGTACAATTAATAAAAATATATATCACCATTGTAAAATTGTAACAGAGGTCAAAAGGGTTCAAAAAGTGGTCAAAATCCCATTTCTGAAGTGTCCCAGGACAAATGTGATATCTTCATCCCTAATAAAGATAATAACTCAAAACTAAAAAACTCAAAACATTAATTCAAAACTCAATGAAATTTTCACATAATTGCATTTTTTATAGATTTTTCAAAAGCTTTTGATACTATTAACTACAGTATACTCATAGATTCGTTATTGGTGGCTCTTTGTTAAATTGGTTTCGCAGTTATTTACAATCTCGTAAAATCATAGTAAAAATTTCAAATGTATGTAGTTGCTCAAGAGAATTATTCAGCGGAGTGCCGTAGGGTTTAAATTTGGGTCCCTTATTGTATATTATTTATGTTAACCATGTTTTCAATTTATTTCATAAAGGTAAAGTGTACATGTATGCTGATGATACTGTAATATTAGCCGCAAATAGGAATTTAGATGAAGCACAGATAGAACTTCAAAATAATTTTAATACTTTGCTACGTTGGACACATGATAATGGATTAGTAATTAATGCTGATAAAACCAAAATTATTCATATCTGTTCTCCTTATAACATTAATAAGAATTTAACAGTAGATATTTTATGCCACAGTGTACAGTGTTTGCATTCATTGGGTAATGGGATGTGTAATACGTGTTCAACCAAAATTCAGGTAGTGAATTCACATGTGTATCTAGGCTTAATTATTGACAGGCATTTCTCTTGGAGTGATCACATTAATAATTTATGTAACAGATTGCGCTTATGCAGCTATAATTTTTATAATTTATGTTCTTTTTTACCGATGAGTCTCATGAAGTTACTATATTCAGCGTTGGTCGAGGCTATTTTAGCTTACGGAATTTTAGCATGGGGAAATGCATCTGCTGTGCACCTGAATAAAATATATCAGTTGCAGTGTAAGATTTTGAAAATTATTATTATCTCCAGCTACTATACAGAATAAAAATTTATCGAAGAGTATGTATTTTTCGTATTTACAATTATTAGATATTTCGGATCTTTTTGAATATAAATTAATTCTTAAACAATATTTTAGCTCAGAGTTCAAAATTCTATATGACTGTGAAGTACAAATACGGGCTAAATCGCAAGGAAAATTTAGAATACCTAAATGTATTAATAAGTATGGACAAAGACAGCTTAATTATGAAGTACCCACAATTTTTAATAGTTTACCTCAAAATTTAAGGAATTTCGATACATACAATTGTATAAAAAAAGAAATTAAGATATGGTTATTTACTAGGAATGTTTTTGGTTGAACGGGTATTGATCCAGTTACCTAATGATGACTAATTTTTGAATATGGATTGTTTCAATATGTATTACTTCCTTATTTCTACTAGGCTGTTAAATCTGATGTTACTTTATTGTTTACGCACTTGGTCATTTTTATTGTTTCTGTATGCTTATTGTTTATTTACATTATTTTGTCTCCCACAGACTAGCCTTTTGGCTATGTGGGATAGTTTGTAGATTTGTGTATTTATTGTATTGTGTATAATTGTGTGCAATAAAAAAAAAAAAAAAAAAAAAAAACTTTTTTTCCTTTTTTAACATACTTTCTTTGATTCATTTCGATCCGAAATTAATCTGTTAATAACATATCAAAATGTTGCCAAAATTATTAAAACATGAGTGGGCAAATGAATCTGTCAAATAGTTTCAATGGGCGATTTTTATTTTTGAGTGCAAAGTCTAAGATTAAACCAATTTCCTAAATCACCACTATTAATAACAAAAGGTTTTTTGATGTGAAACGATACAGAACAATGCCTTATAAAACATATCTTAAGTTCTCCAAATTTTGGTAAGGCGGGTTGAGCCAAATTGCAAAATTTTGCAAAAACTCATTGTTGTCATTATCAAATTATATCAACTTAGTCGAGTAGCATATCAAATTAAAGCTTATTAGTACAACAAATTAAAACAAATATGACCATTAAAAAGGTCATCTAAAGGTCATGAGAGGCCAAAACGTGGTAAAAGTTTACATTATTAAGTGTCCAAGGACAATTGCCATAATGTTATCGTTTATAAAAGTAAATGACATACTTTTTGACACCAATCGCTCCAAAATTAAATAGTTAATAACATGTAAAAAATTCACTAAAATTCGATTACCGTGGGTGAGCCAATTAATTTTTAATTTAATTTCAAAATTGTGATATTTTGTTGAAGGAAAAATCTAATGTATAGTATAAAATAATAAATAATCGTTCTGAATATGTATAATTATATTTAAATATGAAGAAAAGAATATAAGTGGACAAACACTACCACATTTAATGTAAAAACCAACGTATATGTATATTCAGAACGATTATCTATTATTTTACACTATACGTTCGATTTTTCCTTCACCAAAATATCGCAATTTTGAAATTAAATTAAAAATTAATTGGCTCACCCACGGTGAACGAATTTGGATGAATTTTTATGTGTTACACACTATTTAATTTTGGATCGATTAGTGTCAAAAAGTATATTATTTACTTTTATTAACGATAACATAATGGCAATTGTCCTTGGACACTTAATAATGTAACATTTTATCACGTTTTGGCCTCTCATGACATTTGGATGACCTTTTCATGGTCATATTTGTTTTAATTTGTTGTACTCATCATAAGCTTTCATTTGATATGCTACTCGACTAGGTTGATATAATTTGATAATTTGATAATGACAACAATGAGCTTTTGCAAAATTTTGCAAATTGGCCCAATCCGCCTTACGAAAATTTGGAGAGATATGTTTTAGAGGGCATTGTTCTGTATCGTTTCACATCAAAAAACTTTTTGTTGTCAATAGTGGTGATTTAGGAAATTGGTTTAATCTTAGACTTTGCACTCAAAAATAAAAATCGCCCATTGAAACTATTTGACAGATTCATTTGCCCACTCATGTTTATATAATTTTGGCAAAATTTTGATATGTTATTAACAGATTAATTTCGGATAGATTTGTGTAAAAAAGTATGTCATTATCTTTATTCGGGATGAAGATATCACATTTGTCCTGGAACCCTTCAGAAATGAGATTTGACATAATTGTATGTGTCATGTGACATGATTTTTAATAATTGTACTAAACATAAGCTAAATAATTTGATATGCTACTCGACTAGGTTGATATAATTTAATTGTTTGACATTGACAACAATGACTTTTTGATAAATTGGGCATTTTGGCCCACCCACCCTAATCAAATTTCGGAGAACTTTTGATATGTTATAGAGGGCATTTTTATGAATCGATTAACATCAAAAAACCTTCTGTTGCAATTACTGATGGGTCAAAGTGTTTATACTCTGGACTATTGCCCGCAGAACATTTTTTGGATTTTAGAACACTTAAATAATGAATCTAAGGACGTTAAAACAGTGCCATTTTCTCACTGTAATCTCACTGTAACGACGCTGTTATCACATCAATTGCCCATATAGGGATGTCTAACCCGCGAGAATGAAGGTGTTAAAAGGCTTTAGACTTCCAGCAAGGCTTTCATACACTTTTATAGTGATACAAGTTACCACATTTTCATGTTACCTACTTTGTACCGATAGTTTCTGTATGAATCTATCAATTTTATTATAATTTGGAATTTAATTGACGCCGCGGCGCCCCCTGGAAGACGCGCTATAGGCTATGGCCTAATTAGAATAAACCACAACCCTGAGAACCCCCCCCCCCCCCCCGTACAACAGCTATACACCACGGTTCTTCGCGCCTCTAAAATTGAAATATATCCCATTTGACTTCAAGTTGAATATAGCTTATAATAATTTAAACCTATACGAAGCTTGAGTCACCATGTCGTCGGCGATTGACAGTTTGTCCAAGAGAATAAGAGATATTCAATATGATCCTATAGAGCAGTTGTACGATGTTTGCAGCCCGTGGGACTAATTTTTGTGGCCCCCTCAGTTGATGTTTCAAATACCTATTTATTCACAAAATGTGACCACTGAAAAAATAATATTTAAAAAAATCTCATTTCATTTGAGACATCATTTGAGAGGTGTCATGTTAGGATCCACGCATCAGGCTGAAAATACGAGATAATCTATTTAAATGCAACTTCGTAGGCTACTTGTTGCAACGAAAATTAAGCTTTACCAATTCCGAAAATTGTAAAAAGTATACATTTTTGGCGTGTGAAATATTATTCGATTCGTTTCATAGTAAACAAAAGACACTGAATGAACCAGACACGTAGGATCACTAATTCATTTTCTTAAGTTCTAATAAAAGAAACGCCCTGCGGGGCAACAATTGGAGGGTAGTTTGCTTCAGTTTGTGCAATTTAGAACCCCAGAAACACTTTTAAATGGTTAAAATCTAAAAAAAGCCCTGCGGGGCTAAGACTGAGGGGCTTCCCCCCCCCCTGATAATAGTAGTTCCTGCGCGCCTGGAATGAACCTACCTGATCACGTGAGCATTATTGTAATTAAAAAAATGCGGCTCTCCCACAAAAGCAAATTAGTATTATTGGCCCGCAAGTCAAAAAGGTTGAGTACCACTGCTCTAGAGTTATCAGCGGAGAACAATTCAAATCATAATGGACAATAATTATTTTAGTTTTTGGATAAGATACGAACTTGACTTGAAGCCGATTATCGAAAAAACAATATCATTATCCTAGCGATATTATCGATACTATCGTTTGACACGGTCCTATTTTACATATGAGAATCTTTATTACCTGCTGGAAGCGGATATTTCCGTGCGGGTAGAGTATCCTCACCGACGGCACCATGACATCACGGAGGATGTCACGGTACTGCTCGCCGGTGAGTCTTCGATCTACCCGCCACAGAGCGCCGCCGCCTTCCTTCGACATCCATCCCCACGCGCAGACGGAGAATCGGCCGCTCTTCTGATGTTGTGCCACATTCTGCGGGTTGTAGCGTTCGCCCTTCTGCCGGTACACGAGGACTGGCCCGTCGTTTGACGAAGAGAACTACTCTGGACCAGTCCTCGTGTGCGTGGACCGCAGCGAAAGCCATGCGGTCGACGCATTGGTTGTCCGTGAGGACCTCTTTGCGAGCTGCGTGACGGGACCGCAGGCCAGCGTCACGTAGTCTATTGATGACTGTCTGGCTACATCCGGGGAAGTTGGTGTTGTCCTTGAGTTTGGGCGCGTCGGAGAATGGACTCGCTTCCGACGCAGCCACGAGAGCAGCGTCTTGTGCAGCCGTCGACACTCTTGGAGGTCCAGATCCGGGTCTAATAAAAATTTCACACCAAAATAGTTTAGAATTAAATTATTAACAATTAATGAAAATAATGATATACCTATTATTTGTGTTTATGACACTCTTTTCACGCCTAATATCTTGTTATCGGTAATGACATTTACCTGCGGTTGACATTCCCCGTGTCGGTGTATTGTTGCCACCACCTATAGGCCGTCATTTTTGGGACACCATACTGTTCACCCGCTTGCCTGGGTAGCATTCCGCCGGACTCGATAAGACCTATAACTTTTTGTTTGATTGAAATATCCCAATGGGCGGGCATGTCGACTGCTTTGAGTCTCAATCGAATGTGATTTGGATTTGTCTTGTCGTTGTTTGAGTGTGTTTGTTGATAATGATAAATGATTCACTCATTCTCAATTATAGGTATATTTGTTAATGATATACAAGCGCTCGGCCGTTTTAGAAAATGAGATAGAAAAATTATTTCATGAGTGGTTGTAACTTTGATAGGATGTTCACATGATCAGTTTGAATGTATATTAGAAGCAACTTTTAATTTTTGCTTATTGAATTGTTAATTAGGCGCTGGTTATTCAACAAAACCGCTCAAAACTGTGAAATTTCCGATACGTTTGGAGACCATACCCATTAACCAATTGATCGCAAATTTTAATCATGATTAGATAAAAGACAAACTTAGTGTTATCACTTAGCACATTTTTAAATTTAAATTTCATACGGCACCCATTCAGACGAGAACATACACAATTTTTCACCAAAGATCAACAAATTATAACTATAATTAACGAAGCAAAAATTTAAAAATTTAGTAAGGGATAACCCTAAGTTGATCTTTTATCTAATCAAGATTAAAATTTCAAATCAATTTGTCTACCTACTTTGTCGCCAATTGTATCCGAAAAAGTGCCTGCAAAACGCGGTAAAATCGCTCCCGCTTGCACCACCGTATTTCAGTGACTGATCAATCCATTACACAACACTATTTGATTTTTGGTCGAAACTTAGGATATTCCATCGTGACCATAAATATAAAATACGAAATTGACAAACCTCTTCACCAAGAGCTGGGAGATTTATTATCTGTCCAAAGACACCACTAAATGAGGACTTCATCGAAGAACCCGTAGAGGTCACTTCTGACGCCACAGTGTAAATATGGAATAATATCATAGTCAAATGTTTTTCGTGTATGCTAAGGAACACCTCTGCTAAATTTTGCATATTATATTATGGTATTATTATAACATGACGGTATCCATAAGTGAATAAAATGTTGAATTTTTGGCCTATTAACCACATAAACCGCACCAATTAGGTTTTAATTAGTGTAATTACCACTCGCAAGACATTTTCATCTTAATTCAAAAAAGGAGACTAAAAAATATCATAAGAATACGATTTTTAGAATTGGACTCAAATTACCCCAAAATGACCATAATGTGTAATTTTCGGAAAATTTGATTGTTTAAGTAACTTATAGGCAGTCCTCACAAAAAAAGTTAAATAACTAACTAATTATGAAGATGTATGTAATATGGAGGCCAGAGGTCACGACTGACCCCAAGGGTAAAATCTCGAATGACATAATAACCAAACCGATTTTATGTGTCCTAATTAACATCACCACCAAATTTAATGCTTTTATCACAACATGAAAAATCATTGCTCTTAGCCGCTCAACTACACAGGAAAAATTTCTAAATAACATACACTTTATAAATAATTTTCATTTTTCTTTCTACTTATCCCAAATCAAATAGCAATGGTGAACAACGGTAGTGACAGCCTGATAGGTGGCAGGTCTAACGAGAAAATAATGGTTGCGGGATTGCGGGGGTCCTTTAATACATCATCGAAATTAGGAAAAGTTGGGAAGACAATAATCAAATGCATCAAAGGAGCAGTGATAATTTCTTTGACATTTCTCTGAACAATTTCACAAATATATCAAAACATAGGCGTGTCAGTAAAACGTCAATAACAGTCTCTTGAAGTCCTTGACCGATTTGTCTGAAAATTTCAAGAAACTCCTGAGACGCCTTATAGAACGTCCACGAGTGAGTATTCATCAGATTTTGTCACTTTTTATAGAAAATGTTTAGAATTCATTATTTATCTTTTAATTTTTATTATGTAATAGTTAAAGTTACTTATGACAGTACTCCAACTGTTCAATACATCATACTATTTAAAAAATCCCTAATTTTAAACTTTTGAAAAAAATAATTCAAAGCTTGAAAAAGAAATTATATTAGATAAATATATTAATATAAGCTACATCAATGACTGCATATACGCTACTTTTGACAATCTTCAAAATATCTAATATATTTAGTCTTGAAAAGGTATTTATTTATTTAGCAAGTCACAAGACTAATAAACTATTGGTCGTACAGTATTTTTGAACGTGCCATTGAACTCGGAAGCGTTTCCGAAGCGTTTAAGAACATTTTCTTCAGATATTCATTCATCGTTACAATAAGAAGTCACTTTATTGTTACTTTTAAGGGTGGAAAGCACTGGTGTGTCCAAGGGGGAATTGACGCCCCCGCCACCCTTTGGTGCATTTAATCATCGCTGCTATTTCTATTCTTGAAATGTTATAAGAAGAATACGAAAACATTCATTTTACATTCTAATTGAACTGTTGACTTAGACCCATTTAAATAACATTAGACTTATTATGTTGATTTTTTATTTGTAAGTAATACTAATTGATATGGGGAAAACAGTTTGTTCCTTTCCAAATTTTATTATTTTGTTACGTAGGATTGACAGTCGAGTCGATATATATTAGTGTGACATTTCCGAATTGGTTATAAAAAGAGGTTCTAGATAACATCTCTGGTTATACCTAGCACATCATCCTTGGATACATCACATATTTATGTAAAACGTCCAAAGCTATGGTATTTCTCTCAACTGTTTGGACTTGATCATGAATTGAATTATGTAAAGTATATTTTGTAAACTGACGCTGAAAATAACAAGTAAATTTCTGTGTCCTTTAAAATAGAAACCAAGTTGACTAATAGTTGTCTGAAATTGTAATGAGTATGTTGTAAACAATTTTATTGATTATCACATTAGTGTTTTCAGTTATAAATTCTTTAATTTTGGAAATAAAAGTGCAAACTATATACATTTTCTGTTGCTCTGTAGATATTATGCCATCATCTTTCATCGGAAAGTGCATAATACAAATTTGTGGATATTGTTTTGTATTTGCATGTGACATAACATTTCAATCTTGGCTATTTCACATGATTTTTGTGTTAGCTGATAAGACAGTTTGCTGGCGTTGTAAAGAATTTAATTTAATATAATGTTCTAGTAGAAAGCTTCATTACATCAATGATTTAAATATGATTTTTTTGAATAGCTAATAAATGTTACTTTTAGATATACTACATACGAACATTTTGGAAATAGCAGTGAAATTCAATCACGGTAAACCACGGCGAGGACAGTTCGAGCATTGAATCGATCGAGGATCTTCTGCAGGTAGCAGTTATTGACATCGTTATCTATTTTAGTTCACCTCACCCCACTCCACCGAGAAAACAACTCGGCAGAATCCACCCCAGTTATTACCAAGTGCAAGCGAGACACGACTACTAGTGAGTGAGAGGCCCGACAACCGCTTGTCCATCTTTCTTCTCACTCGCACAACAACCTCTCGTCAATCTTTCTTCTCACTCGTACAGCAACTATCGCGCTCTCTCACTCTACAGGGTACCTATTAAAATTGTTTACGGTAAAAGGACTTAGCCGCAAAACGGAGTACCATTTATTATTTGGGGGAGTGTACGTATATACTTGTCATTTGTCAAGATATTTGTCTTGTCCACGGGGACCCCTGCCCACAGCTTGACCCTCTCCCTTAGCCATAAATTCCTTTTTTCTACGTATTTTTGTATTTTGCTGAAACTTTGTAAAATAATTATTTATTTCAGAATACAAAGCATGGCTTGAAAACATTGAACGTAAAACTAGTACAAACTACTCCTCACGCAGATCCAAAGCTTTGTCCGATGGAAGCCGCAAATCAATTTTGATTTGCAATCGCAGTGGCGAGTTTAAATCTAAAGGTGAAGGAAAAAGACAGATGAAGTCCCAAGGGTCCTGCAAGATGGGAAAATATTGTCCAGCAGAGATTGTTCTCATCGAAGAAAACGATATGTGCAAAGTGACGTATCGCCCAAAACATCTGGGGCATGACTACATCCTGGGCCATGTCAAGACTCCATCGTCGATTCGATCGCAAATTGCAGGTATGTTCTACATTCTTCCGCACGAATTTTATGCTATTGAACATTTCCTTGAAACTAATACAGGATGTTGGTTTTTACAATAATTATTCTGAGACTGCAATCGCATCGCAAATCAGTGTTTGTTGATTATCTCGAAACTTTGATTTCATGACTTTACAATTTCAGGAAAACTGGCTCAAGGCGTGGATGATCGGCGAGTGATCCAGGATTTACGTTCAACCATCAGAGATACCGTCCATAAGGAGCATATCCTCGCCTCCAAGGATCTCGCCAACATTCGAGCTAGCTTCGGGATTTCACCTAAAGATCCTGCAGGCATTCAGATCCACAAGGATGATGCTATCAGCATATCAGCCTGGATTGAAAGCGAGAGACAATTAGGTGAGGCTAATTCCGTGTTATATCACAAGTGGCAGGAAGAAAGTGAACCTGGTTGTGATAATCCTGACGCTGGTGAGTTCATGTTGGTTATCATGAGTCCATTTCAAAAGGAAATGGCGAAACGGTATGGCAGCCGAGTCTGCATGGACTCAACGCACGGGACAACGAACTATGAGTTTGAACTGACAACGCTCATGCTGATCGATGAGTACGAGGAAGGATTCCCTGCAGCCTTTTTGATTAGCAACACGGTTAATACCAAGATATTAACCAAGTTCCTGGAGTCTGTGAGGGATGCTGTCGGCCTGATCCGTCCAACTCACTTCATGAGTGATGACGCGCCCATGATGTTTAATGCCTGGGTGGGTGTGATGGGCGGGGATCCTCGAAAACTTCTCTGTGCTTGGCATGTAGACCGCGCTTGGCAGGGTCATCTAAATTGTGTCAAGAATTTGGAGAAAAGAAGACAAATATACAAATCATTAAAAGTTTGTCTCTATGAGTTAAACAATGTAGAATTTAGTAAAATGCTGGATGAGCTGCTGGAAGAATGTGCTCAAGATGAGGATGACGACGTCCAGCGTTTCAGAGATTACTTCATCACTAATTACCTCAACAGAGCTATATGCTGGGCATATTGCTATCGTGTTGGAGCAAAAATCAACACGAACATGCACGTAGAAAACTTTCATGTTCAATTGAAGCATGTGTATATGCGTGGAAAGAAATCAAAGAGGTTGGATAAATTAGTTTATTCTCTTAGGGAGTATCTCAATGATAAACTCTTTGACCGGATTCGAACCCTGCATAAGGGTAAGGTTCCCCGAAAAATGAGGCACGTCCTGCGAAACCATGAGCGAGGATCCTTGATGGCTGCAGGATGTGCTATGCTGGCGACCAATGAATGGTCATGCCCATCGCAATCCATACCAGATCATGTGTACATTGTAAAGAAGGTTCCGCATGCATGCATGGGAACTACGTGCATAGTCAAATGCTCTCTTTGCCATGTATGTTTCAACGAATTTACATGCGAGTGCTTGGAGAACTCTATCCGATCAAACCTATGCAAACACATTCATGCCGTAGGAATCTTTTGTCAGGGACTGACAGGGAAAGTACCAAACCACAGTCACCAGGTGACTGCTGATGTGGTCGAGGAGATCACAGTGTACACTGGTTTGGTCAGCTCTTGTGAAGAGAGTTTGGACAACTTTCAAAAGACAAGGGAGCTTTTGACAACGTGCATGGGCCTCATGGAGGGAAAGAGTTGTGATAAAGGTCTTGCTGATCAAATAAACAGTCATTTAGAGAGTGTTAAAAAGTTGATGTTGCTGAACAACAATGCAGGTGCTATGAAGTCGGATCCCGCTCTAGTCACAAACACAACAAACGAACCAGCGAACAAGAAATCTGAGAAGCAGCGACGCTTCTTTTCAACCAAAATGAAGAGACAGTCTGCCAGCGAGAAGCGATGTCACAACCCTGACGAAAGTGAGAAAAGGAATTTAAATAAAATACACAAAAATAAAGAACTTTTGATCAACACAGATGTGTGCGACCACGCCTATGAATAGGTTTCATTCATAATATTCTTTTCAGACTTTTGCTACTTTAGATAAGTATTAGAATAATGCATAGTTAGTATCAAATATAATATGATATCAATATTAATCTCTATATTATCTAGACTATTTATATTTTTATCTCATTATCTGGTATTTGGCAATTTCCGCCATTTCAAACTTAAACTACAATTTTGTGTCGTCGATATTATTTTATGTTAAAAATCAATATCAACTTTTTTATGTAGTAGTCACTGTGTTCAATTGTTATCTATTTTTGCAAGTAACCTATTGAGCTTATCTTCAATAAAATATTAAGGATACCTTTTTTGGATATTCAAATGGATTATAACTACTACTTCAGTGAGTTCATACAAAAGTCATCCCATATTTCCAGCCAACCCTCAATCAATCTCAATCAATCTCTTAATTTTATTTAACAATTTTACATTGAAAGAAAATGTATAAACAATTAGTAGCTATAGCTATCAATATCTATGTTTAAACCATCAATAATCTGTGGTTGTTAAGTTATTTTCAATTACATCAAATATTTTTATATTCAGAGTTAAATACTATTTATTTATTTTATCATCGCCCTTTTTAAATATTGTAAAAGATGATTTTTTTGTGAAATTATACGTAAAAACAAATTCATTTCAATAAAAATATTAATAATAAAAAAAATACCTACAACCTACCTAATTTACCAATTTCGAATCAATAAATCTCAATTTCCCACTCCTAGAATTAATAAAATATATTTTAATGAATATTCTACATTAAATGAACATTGATGAGATAGGTAATACCATGTTTGAATTTTACCGCCAAAGCATGCGCGCAACTAACACTATTCAGGGCATTCTGCGCACCGGATCAGGGGTAGCGCCAGCTGCCAGTTGCCATATCTCGAAAACGGCTGGACCTATTGGAACAATGCTTTCGCAATTCTTCATGGAATATCAAAACAAGCTTATATTTAGCCCCAAACACATTTTTTCGTAGTAACCAATTCGGAAATGGCCTATTTTTTTAAAGGAATTAGTCATTGTTGCTCCGATATGTGTTAAAAGTTGTGTAAATAAACTAAAAAAACTAGTGATATCCCCATAAAAAAACACTCCGTGTAAAAATACCAGCCAAGTCTCTTCAACTTAAAAAAAAAATGAAATCTAAAAATTCTGCACTGAAAAGTAGTGATATCAAAAAATTAGCCAAGTCAAAACTTTATTTGAAAATCAAAAAATACTTGGCGCATCGTTTTTTTTAGGGCATTATAGGTATACTATGTATATGTATATTTCATGTATAATTTATAATTGGCTTATACTTCCAAGCTATTTATGTACACGATGCGCCAAGTATTTTTTGATTTTCAAATAAAGTTTTGACTTGGCTAATTTTTTGATATCACTACTTTTCAGTACAGAATTTTTAGATTTCATTTTTTTTTTAAGTTGAAGAGACTTGGCTGGTATTTTTACACGGAGTGTTTTTTTATGGGGATAACTTTTACTCTGGTGTAGTATACAATCTGTTACATTATGTTCGCAAACATCTCACACTGTAAACAACAAACTTCGTGTTTCGTTTTCAATTATTTTTAGAATTGTAAAATAAGAAACTATTTATGTATGAAATGTGAGATGTGAGCTCATATAGCGCGGCGTAAATAATTTTTATGATTCGTTTAAGAGGTTTTCGAGGCAATTACACTCATTTATTATTGTATTACGATACCGGTATGTGTTGCTGATGTTGATATTGTCAGTTGTGTAATCTAATTTTTGTTCTCGACTGCAGGGGAGGGCGGTTTCGCACTTAGGACAACTATGGGGCCAACTTTTCACTTTCTTTTTTCACAATTACACTCAACAACTAACTATGAAATATTCAGTTAGCATATAGCACTCACACTTGACTACAGTTGTTACTTATTTCCACAGTCCGATTTCTTCTGTTCTCTTTACTCTCTAAAAACCCACCAGTTTCTCACAATTCTTAAAAATTATATGAAACATTTATGATTGGTTGACACAGGCCAATGGTATGAGCTCTTTCAGAATCAGATGCAGTGTTTGGCTGCAAGTTAACTTGAAACCACCCTCAAATATTAAGATTTTTACTTTCCACCCTCAACTCTTGACCTTTGACATTGACCAGATGGTCTACCCATAGATCTAACCCCCAAGAAAGACATTAAATTTTATAGGTTTAAAACTAACAAGCACCGAATCTGATTTCTTTGCCTCTTCATTGCCGCAGGACATGGCTTTTAAACTTCACTTTTACTTCAAAAGACCAAAACTGAAGTTAAACACGTGTAGTGATTAAAATTGACAAGTTGATAAATTTGGAAAAGACATTAAATATCAACATCCCACTGTCCTGCGGTATGTTGTGTTCAGGATGATGCATTCAGTTCAGAACATTCCTGGAGGAATGATGTGCATTTCCGTTTGCTCAGTTTTCAAAGTGCAGTGAAAGTGTTTTGCGTATAGTGTATAGCTATAGTGTATTATGCTATAGTGCATAGAGTGTATAGCTATTTGCGTATAATCTGTTACCTACCATCTAACAATTTTATATTATATTATATTTAATACTAAATGGAAAATTGTAAACGAAATTTCTGGAAGAAGTAATAAGAATTCTGTTGATGAGGTTATAGCTCGTTATATGGGGAAGGTTCATTCATTTGAACACATTGCGAATTCATTTGTGAATTCTTTCATAAACGACATTAAAGATATTCAACATGAGTGTATTATCCGAACGTTGCCTGATGTCAGAGGTAATTACGTGGCTGCTCAATCAATGTATATGCCTACAATATCTAGTGCTGAGGTCGAAGATGTGATAACGAAATTGAATGTAAATAAACAACCAGGATGGGATAACATACGGACCAAAGATCTACAATATCTATGCAATGATATCAGTGTAACAATAGCAAGACTTATTAATTTGTCAATAAAGTCAGGGATAGTACCGGATAATTTAAAAATTTCTATAGTACGTCCCATTTACAAGAAAGGGGATCATTTAGCATACAATAATTATAGACCTATATCATTACTTCCCATAATTGAGAAAATTATGGAGAAGGTTATTGTGAGAAGGATATCGGAATACATTCAAGTTTTCAACATAATTAATACATCACAATACGGTTTCCAGAAGGGTAAAAGTACTGGGGAACTTTTAACTAATTTTTCTGATTACATTAATTCAAAACTCAATGAAAATTTTCACATAATTGCATTATTTATAGATTTTTCAAAAGCTTTTGATACTATTAACTACAGTATACTCATAGATTCACTAAGTTGCATAGGTATTGGTGGCTCTTTGTTAAATTGGTTTCGTAGTTATTTACAATCTCGTAAAATCATAGTAAAAATTTCAAATGTATATAGTTGCTCAAGAGAATTATTCAGCGGAGTGCCGCAGGGTTCAAATTTGGGTCCCTTATTGTATATTATTTATGTTAACCATGTTTTCAATTTATTTCATAAAGGTAAAGTGTACATGTATGCTGATGATACTGTAATATTAGCCGCAAATAGGAATTTGGATGAAGCACAGATAGAACTTCAAAATAATTTTAATACTTTGCTACGTTGGACACATGATAATGGATTAGTAATTAATGCTGATACAACCAAAATTATTCATATCTGTTCTCCTTATAACATTAATAAGAATTTAACAGTAGATATTTTATGCCACAGTGTACAGTGTTTGCATTCATTGGGTAATGGGATGTGTAATACGTGTTCAACCAAAATTCAGGTAGTGAACTCACATGTGTATCTAGGATTAATTATTGATAGGCATTTCTCTTGGAGTGATCACATTAATAATTTATGTAACAGATTGCGCTTATGCAGTTATAATTTTTATAATTTATGTTCTTTTTTACCGATGAGTCTCATGAAGTTACTATATTCAGCGTTGGTCGAGTCTATTTTAGCTTACGGAATTTTAGCATGGGGAAATGCATCTGCTGTGCACCTGAATAAAATATATCAGTTGCAGTGCAAGATTCGGATCTTTTTGAATATAAATTAATTCTTAAACAATATTTTAGCTCAGAGTTCAAAATTCTATATGATTGTGAAGTACAAATACGGGCTAAATCGCAAGGAAAATTTAGAATACCTAAATGTATTAATAAGTATGGACAAAGACAGCTTAATTATGAAGTACCCACAATTTTTAATAATTTACCTCAAAATTTAAGAAATTTCGATACATACAATTGTATAAAAAAAGAAATTAAGATGTGGTTATTTACTAGGAATGTTTTTGGTTGAACGGGTATTGATCCAGTTACCTAATGATGACTAATTTTTGAATATGGATTGTTTCAATATGTATTACTTCCTTATTTCTACTAGGCTGTTAAATCTGATGTTACTTTATTGTTTACGCACTTGGTCATTTTTATTGTTTCTGTATGCTTATTGTTTATTTACATTATTTTGTCTCCCACAGACTAGCCTTTTGGCTATGTGGGATAGTTTGTAGATTTGTGTATTTATTGTATTGTGTATAATTGTGTGCAATAAAAAAAAAAAAAAAAAAAAAAAATGTGGGGATGAGAATCACAGTCACATTCTTGAACAATAATGGGTAAGTTAAAATACCTACACATTTGTATAAGCTGTTCAATTGTACTACTCATACGTCACTGATTGAATCTTTTCTCAATATAGAGAAAGAAGATGGTAATGTCACACATCTGAATAAACCATCAACATCATCAGATAAATCGGAAGATATTTGTTTAGTACCAATCGAGGAACAAACCACCGACCACGATTCATGTGTATTTTGTAATATTAAATTGACTAAAAATGACACCGTAGTTAAAATCACAAAAAAGGGACTACTGTCTCTCATTGTAGCTTGCAGGGACCGGGATGACGATGTGGCCGCCAAACTTTTACCATACAGAAAGAGAAAACCAGAGGAGTTTCCATTTAAATTTCATGGAACATGTAAAATGTTATACACAAACAAAAGAAAACGCGAATACGCCACCAAAAGAAAGCTTGAAGAAAGTACAGACAGAGAAACACCAACACCACCTCCCTTCAAACGACTGTCGAGGACAGACACAACACCATTTAACTGGAATATGCATTGTTTTATCTGCAATGAAATTCAGGACAAGCAGAAGACTGGCCGCAAATTTTCACTTGTAAATATGAATCCAACTTCAATGAAACAACGTATTATAGATGCTGCACAACAACGATCAGATGAAACAATGAAAGTTCGGATAACATCGGAGACCGACTTATTTGCACTTAATGCCAGATACCACCAAACTTGCGTCGCTGCTTACATCAGTCCGTTAAACATTTTATCTCACAAAAAAAACTCAAATATTTCAAAATACGATCAGGCAGCTGAATTTGTTTACAATCACTTTTCAAGCGATATTCAGGATGGTAAAATTATTACAGTTCCCGTGATTTGCCAGAAATACAGAGATTGTCTGGTGCGTGAGGGTGTTGCCATTGATGTTGCAAATGCGTGCCGTACAGACACTATTCGCCGTAAAATCTCTGACAAATATCAAGACATCATATCATTTCACACGCAAACTGGAAATTTACCGGGAATTATGTGCGCCAAATCTCTATCTGTCGGCCAACTTTATAAACAAATACAACAACTCGAAATCGATCATGAAGATGAAAATATTGCTCAGGGCATGAGCCAATCTCATACACCATCTGAAGAGCTCATCCTCAGACAAGCTGCACAAATACTAAGATCGGAAATAGACAGCATGCAGCCAACTACCGAGTATCCATTTTACCCAGAAGTATCTCTAGAGGCATCCGAGAGTTTCATTCCAAATAAATTAAAATCATTTTTGAAATTATTAGTTGATCCGAGAGCACTATCTGAAGAGGACCCTGCAGCCTATCAATCGAAGGAATCAGTCAGAAGGAAATACGTTACCATTGGCGAATGTTTAATCTACAGCATTCGTTAAGACAAGAGAAAACCGATAACTCCACCGTTTCACATCGGATTAATAGCTCAATTGCATAATGAAAATGGCAGTCGTTTGCTTATTGACACACTGAATAGTTACGGTCTCTGTGCCAGCTATACCGAACTCCGAGCATTTTCCACCGCATTGGCAAAAGACGAAATAGAAAAAAACAGAAATAAAACGTATGTACCAACTGGCATTATCAATCGCTTTGATGGAGGCAGCCTCATCCAAGAAGGGGATGATAATGCCGACATCAATGTGGAAACAATAGACGCAAAACAACAATATCATGTTATGGCACGCGTATTATTCCAAGAACAACCCAACGAGTCTCACAATCTACCTGTTTAAAAAATCCAGAAAATTATTGACAAGACTCTACGTGTCCCTAAAGATGCCATTTGCAAAATCATAAATTTCAACAAGCCAAACATAAAACCCGAACCTGAAAGACAGCAAGCAGTAGGCGCATTGCTTGACTCACAGCTACAAATATGTCAACTTCCAGAAAGTGTCACCGATCTTTCCTGGGTAATGCTGAGGAACATTTCAAGGGGAACATTCTGGGGCGTTGATGATTCCACGTCACAAATTATACCGTTTTGGAAGGGTTTCAATTCATTCCTAAGTACTGTCCCTTTTACCCGAACCATTGCTTTGTATGTACCATCGATAGATGACAAGCCAGCTGACTTTTCAACCGTATATACAACTTTGAAGGATGGGCAGTCACGTGCGCTAGAGTGTGGCCAAAACTTTAGCATTCACACCTTTGACCAACAGCTCTACGCCGTAGCACAGACGATCAAAATGAGTCGCCCAGAAGAGTTTCAGAGCTTAGTGTTGCGTCTCGGAGGATTCCACACCGCGTGTACTTTCATCGCGTGTATTGGTAAGATCTGGGGAGATGGCGGCTTGAAAGACATCCTGGCCGATTCAGGTGTCTATGGACCCAACACAGTCGAGGGGATGCTGAACGGCAAGCAGTTTCATCGAGCTTTCCGGGGACTGACGTTGGTGTACGAAGCACTTTTCAGCCTGCTTATACTAAACTGTTTGACGTGGATGGATGATCAAGACAAAGACAAATCTGTACTTGACCCCTTGATTGGTTTGTTGCATTCTACACAAAGAATACCTCGGTAGTCATCGCGGTCTCCGCCCCACAGCACATTGTGCGCATTCATATCTCCGGTGATCATGAATGGAGGTGGGAGTTGAGCGATGAGCTGAGTCAAGTCTCGTTCCGTGACGATGTCTGAAGGTGATAAATATAGACTGCAGACTGTGAGCAGACAAGGGCTGTGCACCCTGACGGCTACGGTCTGCAGAGTCGAGTTGATGGTGATTTCTTCCGCGTAGGAGTCATTATGTATATCGCTAATGCAACACCCCCGCTTACCCTTGCGAGGAATGGTTTGTCTTTGCGGAATTAGTAGTAGTCCTTGATAGAGATATTGTCAGATGGTTTAAAACGAGATTCTTGGAAACTAATAGTCTGGACGTAAAGATGACGTAAGTTGTCTGATCTCTTCTGCGTGTGCTCTTACGCCGTTGCAGTTCCACTGTATAGTAAACATGCCTGTCAGCTGGTGGGTTTCCTAAGGAAGTCCTTAAGAAGATGGACAGTTGAATGCTAAGCTGATACTAATTCCGGGGGCTCAACTTCCACTTCGTCGCTATCTGGTAGCGGGCTGTCTCGAGCTCTGCCTGGTGATAAGGAAGCGGTTCGCTTCTTACCTGTCTTTTGGTTTTTTGACCTCTGTTGCCTGTGATCTTTAGTAAGATCGGTTACAGGTTTAGAGGGCGCGTTTAAGTTTTGAGGTTTTGTTTGATGTTTTTCTGTTGGATTACTGCCGGGTGATGTTGGATGGTTAGAAGCAATGGTATTCTTGGCTGCGGTAGTTTTTTTTGAAATGCTGGGCTGGAAGAGAGGCCGTTGGATTTGGCGCCACTGCTCCGGTTCTCAGCTGCGACACGAGGTCCTGGATTAGAATTGTCTGTTCGTGCAGTTGCTTCTGTAACATCTCCTGTGTCTTCAGGAGTGACTCTACCATTGATCGGAGATCTGATTTTTCGCTGTCATCAGCATCCTTGCGTTGTTCTAATTGAGCCGCAGAAGGCTGGCTGTTGGAAGCCATTGATGCGTAGGAACCAGTGAGCTCTCTCGCCGGGTTTATATTATTGAACCGCTTGCGAGCTTCTCTATATTGCACTTTTTGGAGTGTCATAATCTCGTTTACCTTTTTCTCCTCTTTCCATTTGGGGCATGAACGAGAAGAGGCCGGGTGAGGGCCTTTACAATTTACACAAACGGTTTCGGCAGTACATCCTTCGCCCTCGTGTGCGTTCTTCCCGCAATTTGGACAAATGTGATGTGAAATGTTGATGTGGTCGCTTCAGTAGTATTATTAACGCGCCTAGTGATTCGGTAGACGTCGATAACGTTCTGAGTTTTTAGTTCATTTTTAATTTCATCTATGTCACAAGTTATGAGGTCTTAGCAAGATACTACGCCTTTTGACGTGTTTAAGTATTGATGTGGAGTCACACTTACCCATAAAAAACACTCCGTGTAAAAAAACAGCCAAGTCTCTTCAACTAAAAAAAAAATTATGAAATCTAAAAATTCTGCACTGAAACGTAGTGATATCAAAAAATGAGCCAAGTCAAAACTTTATTTGAAAATTAAAAAATACTTGGCGCATCGTGTATATAAATAGCTTAGAAGTATAGGCTAGATATAAATACATATACTTATAGTACCTATACCTACAATGCCCTAAAAAAACGATGCGCCAAGTATTTTTTAATTTTCAAATAAAGTTTTGAATTGGCTCATTTTTTGATATCACTACGTTTCAGTGCAGAATTTTTAGATTTCATAATTTTTTTTTTAGTTTTTTTTTTTTTTTTTTTTTTTAACTCCTTTATTAATAACAAGAAAATAATACAAGTACATTATTCCACAAAGCTACATGTAGCTCATCTGTGGAGATGATTCACACAAATAAAAACAGTAACAATAGAACGCATTTACGGAGTTTCAAACAAATGTACAAAGAAAAGGAAAATACACACATTATAGTAATCAAAAAAAGGCAATTCATATTAAAAAAAAAAATAGCAAATAACAATAATTAAATCGGGTTTCAATATTAGAAGTGGGTGAATTCTTTACATGTAACAATTTTACCAAATTACACAATCATAATTAAATCATACAAAATTAAAACTAATCAGTAGACATAGTCGAGAAAAGCCATGATTTCAGAGACACTTTAAGTTTAGAGAAGGATTCATGAGATCTTTGATTATCAGGAAGTAAGTTGAAAGTAATTGGTACAATATAATCAAGTCTACGTTTGCCATTCTTGTTGCACCAAGGAGGAATATAATACTTTTGAAGCAATGCTAAGCGAGTATTAACTGGATGATTTTGTAATTTTTTGTGTTCATCACTGAAATAATACTTTAAAATTAAACGATATTTATAAAGTAATTGCACAGGTAAAAAATTACATTCTAAATAATATCTGGAAATATTATAATCTAAATTGAATTTTAGGTGATGAGGAACAATTGTACTAATAATTTTATCTTGCAAAGCGACAATCCTGTGGACGAAATAATCGGAAGCATTTCCCCAAGCTAACAACCCATATAACAAGTGTGATTCAACAAGTGCGGAATACACTAAACGTAATAATTTAAAAGGCAAAACAAATTGCAGGCGATAAATGGAGAACGCGCAAGATCTAATTTTACTACAAACCTTTTCGATATGGGGTCTCCAGGTAAAAAATCTATCCACAGTTAACCCAAGATAAACAATCTGCTCAACAACACTAATTTTAATAACACAATCACAAATTTGGAAAGGATTGCCATACTTCAGAGTGTGCAAACAAGTCGCCGAATGACAAATTATATTGACTGAACTGTCTCTAAACTGATTTTGAGGTGTACAAATGTGCAAGATCTTGGTCTTGTCAGCATTAATAATTAAGTCCCGATCATGTGACAGCTTTAAAAGTTGGTTGAAATCAGACTGTAAAGAAGATTCTGCAACATCGAAATTAAAGTCGGATGATAAAATTAGTATGTCATCAGCATACATAAATATATGGCACTTCTCTAGACAAAGGAGCATATCATTAACATAAATGAGATACAGAAGGGGTCCTAATATTGAACCTTGCGGAACACCCGAATTTACAGGCTTTAAAACACTAAAGACATCTTTCAATTTAACAGTAATTAATCGTTCATGCAAATAATCTATAAACCAAGTTAACATAGGACCTCTAACGCCAATTTTTTCAAGTAAAATAATGAGCTTGTCATGGTTAATAGTATCAAACGCCTTTGAGTAGTCAATAAACAGAGCCAAAACAATCTCATTATTATTCAGTTTAGTATTCACAAAATTTGCAAATTGCAGCAGGAGGTCATTTGTACCTTTATTCCTTTGAAAACCAAACTGTAAATTACTAATGATATTAAATTTCTCTATATATTCGGTTAGATAGTGTGATATGCAACGCTCCATTATTTTATCTATGATTGACAGAATCGCTATTGGACGATAATTAGAAAAACTATTATGGTCACCCTTCTTATAAATAGGGCGGACAATAGCTGTTTTTAATTTAGAAGGCACTATCCCGCTTTTAAAGGATAAATTACATAACTTTGCAATGACAGGACTTATAGCATCTGCTACAAGGACAAGATCCCGCACACGGACGCCATCCAATCCAGGTTGTTTATTGACATCAAATTTACCAATTATATATTCTATTAGACCTGCGCAGATGAAAGGCATTCGCATTGACTGTGCTTCTGAATTAAATATTGTGTTGTGATCGTAAGTTACTGTATTACAAACATGTTTTAATTGCGCCACTTCATTGATAAAAATATTAACAAAATTATCGGCCACCTGCTGATAAGACTTGCCCCTGGCCAAATACCTGTCGATCACCTCGTCCACAGAATTCCTTCCTCGCTTTCCAATGAAATTATTTATAACCTGCCATGTTTTTTTCATGCACCCTTTGGATTGTGTTATAGAGCTCTTAAAAAAGGTCTGCTTAGCTTTCAAGATTTCCTTATTAACAACATTTCTATAGCCAACGTAGTCCTTCCTATACAGTTCCTTTATACAGCAATTATTACAATTCTTCCACTTCCTGAACAAAGCATCTCTAGATTTCAATTTAAATAGAATATCCCGTGTAATCCAAGGCTTTTGATTTCTAGCCTTCTTAACAACTAAAGGCGCTTGAAACGATGCAAAATCATAACATTCCTTAAACTTAAGAATGATAGCTTCATATAAATCATTGCAATTATTAATTGAGAGAAGAGATTTCCAATTACATAATTTAAGTTCTCTACTTAGAATTATTTCATCTAATTTAGTTTTTGAATCAATGGAAACATTACCAGGTAATTTGCCTGTGTTGCCCGAAATTAGTCTGTTATCAAAAAAAATTATATCAGCAAGTACCATGTAGTGATCTGTAATTTTAGTAGTAAAGATAGCTGATTTAATCAAACAGATAGGATGGCATCTAACAAGGATGTGATCTATGCAAGATTTAGTTAAGATATCGACTCGCATCTCCTCTCTTGTATAATCTCGAATACAAATATAGAAACCATTTGCAGCCAACACACTCTCATACGCCTGAATACAGTTATCATTCTGATCACATAAATCCAAATTAATGTCACCAAAGATAACATTATTTTTTAACTTATTATTAACAATTAATGTTTCTAATTCACCGACAAAACTGATCTTACTCAAGTTAGGTGGTCTATAAACTGCCAAAACTGAAATAACGGAACCATTTTGAAACATTAACTCACCACAAATACCTTCAAAAAATTCAAAGTTAGTATCAACAATAGAAAACTTATAAACATCCCTTACAAATATAACTAAACCACCTCCCCTGTAACGATGACGTAACCTATGAAAGGAATTATAACCATCAATGCAATAAATCGGATCAAGGTCCGTTACTCCCACCTCACTCAATAATAAAACATCAAATTTACCCACATAATTATATAGAGCTACCTGAAGCTCATCCCAATGTTTTCTGATTGAACGAATATTAATGTGAATGAATGACAAACCATTACTTTTCTGAAACCAAACATCCAGATCATCAATTATTACACAATTATTTACATCACCTAAATCAACGTCAACATCATCATCAGACCATATGCTATTATTCATCAACAAGATCGGGCCAAGAAAATTACAACCACTAGACTAATTTGGATTCAATGTCAGGGAACGATGCAATGTGAATAACAACTGGGGATGATTCGTCCTTCCGCACAAAGATTTTCCCTTGTTTACACCAAACGAACCTGTATCCCACGACCTTCGCTCGCTGTTTCGCTCTCCACAACAACTCACGATTGAACGGCGACAAGTTTTCGTTTATATAAACACGCTGTACAGAAGTAGATCCACCAATGAGCTGGCCGTTCGGAACAACAATACGCTTC
The DNA here is from genome assembly GCA_934045905.1 of Leuctra nigra. Lineage (NCBI taxonomy): Eukaryota > Metazoa > Arthropoda > Insecta > Plecoptera > Leuctridae > Leuctra > Leuctra nigra. The sequence goes on along the minus strand of OW203764.1, from coordinate 43,333,625 downwards.
TTAGCAATGAACTGATTACGTATCTTCCTACTTGACAACTGCACGATGATCTTAGACGGACGATCTGGTCTCGGATTCTTTGAAGGGACCCGATGAGCTGCTTCAATTTGATCTTTAGACAGGTCAATATCAAGAATCCCAGCAAGATTTAAGACAACCCCCTCAATATCTTCTCCGTCTTGAACTTCAACGTTGTCAATTTCAAAATGATTGTTGCGACCGTATTGGTCCAAATGGTTGACTTGAGACGAGAGGTTACGTATTGCAATATCCTTTTCTTCACACTGTTTCTTTAGAGTATCAACTTCTTTCTTAAGGTCATTCAACTCAAGTACAAAATCTTCACGGAGCAGCTTAACGTCTTCCGTTAGTAGCTTGACGTCTTCAGTAAGTAACTTAAAGTTATCACGCACTTCGCGTTGAAACTCCAGAATTGAGTTCTTCAAATCAACGTCCCCGAACGCAAAAGACTTGGCTGTTTTTTTACACGGAGTGTTTTTTATGGGGATATCACTTATTTTTTTAGTTTATTTACACAACTTGTAAAACTTATTAGGGCAACAATGGCTAATTCCTTTAAAAAAATACGCCATTTCCGAATTAGTTACTAAAAAAATATTGTTTGGAGCTAAATTTAAACTTAAAGTGATATGCCATGAAGAATTGCGAAAGCATCGTTCCAATAGGTCCAGCCGTTTTCGAGATATGGCATCACTTCCGGTTTTCAAAATGGCGGCTGAAAGCTCTTACACATTGTAGGTATTAATATGTATATAAATACTAATATTTCATTATAAGCCTTCTGAATATATAGTTGGTTTTTATATAAAGGGAAGTGAATTTAAGCAGATTTCGCTAAACTATGACGTCATTTCCGGTTTCAGTAATAAGAAAACTTTAATTTAACTTTTGTTATTTCATAAAGAGGACCGTCTGAATTGATTGGCGCAAATTTCGTTCCGATCGGTTAAGCCGTTTTTGAGATATGACGTCACTTCCGGTTTCAAAATGGCGACTACCGGTTTGATTTATAAAAAGGCACCTCAGACGCCAAAAGTGCACATGTGGTAAAAATTTCAGATCGATCGGCTAAGCCGTTTAGGCTGTGGCGGTGATAGCGGTGTTTCCTGATATCATCAGATAGGTTTTAAAAGGGGTGTAATTTCACTGTTTTCACGGCCCTCTAGCACGCAAATGGCATAACCTATTGTTCCCAAATTTAGTATATGGAGTGGGGTGGGCCATAGCTCGAAATTAAGATATTTCACAACAATGTGAGATTTTCCAATTTTATGATCCAGTAGGCCGAAAATGCCATGTTGTTGCTTACAGTAAAAGTGTTTGGTCTGCTCCTCGGTTTATGTTGAGTGACGGTATGTTGAGTGACTGTGAGTGTACGGTACGACTTGGCTGGGTGGAGCGACCGCTCCACTAGATCGGGAAGAGGTTTACAAACGAGGTACAGTTTAAGATCTTCTCTGACTGTGTAGCGTTAGCAGTTTTAACTAGAAGCGTTCCGTTTCCCAATTTTTCTATGTTCTTTGTTCAGGTTGCAATGTTATCTGTGGCATTCTATTGAGAATGGTGATACAGTTAAGAACGATTAACCTTTCTCATCTCTTTCTATAATTAGGAATCTCGAGAAAGCCCCCTATAATTAGTAATTAACTATAACTATAATTCCTATAATTAGGAATCTCGAGATTTTATCTCGAAAAAATCCTCAATTCTCAGGTGTTGATTCATTAGAGGTCGAGGCCTCTTTGATCGTTTCGCGTTCATATAAGGGGGGGAGTTGACAAATTGGGTATCCATACAGCTTTTGGGGACAACCTTGCATACCCCTTCCTCCAAAGGGTGTGTTCAACCAGGCCTAGGGGTCCTACCGCCACGTGACTCGTGACGGACCTGTTAACAAAAATGCCCCAACAGCCGCACAGCGCTAGACATGTCAACGGACCTGCATGGCTGCCGGGCCGTCAGTGAAGACTGGCTTAAAGAACGATAGCAAGGAAAGTGCTAATTTTACGTCCGGAACGCTCATGAACGCAACCGATCCTTTCCCTGCACGGTCCAGCCTGATATTGTCATACAAGCCTCCCCGCACAGGTATTGGGACCGGCGCAATTCAATCACGAGCCCGGTGCAACTAAATCCAATAATTAACCAGAGTGTCCGGATCGCAGGGTCGTCAACGTTACTCATTGCACAGGCAAAAAATGGCATGTAAAAGATGAAAGAGAAAAGAAAACCAAGAGGAAATTGATGATGATAACGTGATGAGTATACACGAATTTAAGCTGTGCAATGAGTGGACTGATCTTAGTTGGGACCAACCCGTATGATGTGGGCCGGCCCATTAAGCCTCACCACCGCGTCAAGGTGTCAGTCTAAGACTATTACGTCAGTCCATCGGTGAGGATAAAGGACGTCACGCTTGAGGGGGAAGAGGTGGTGCGCATACGTAACACAATGTGACGGGGGGGGGGGGGGTCTTAAATCCAGTAGGACGTCACGTTATGATGTGGGATAGATTTAGTTTACAATTCCAGCCCGGAATGGTGACAGACTGAGGGTGGGAGGGGGGGGGGAGGGGATTCGGGCTGGCGGAACCCGGTTTCAAGGGGATTACCATCTCGAGGGGGATTGCCGGCCCGAAGGACCGCAAATTCAAGGGAGGGCAAGGTTAGGCCGACCCTAGCTGCTCTTTGTCTGGTCCTCACCACTGACCTGTCCGGCATCCTTACACATGAGCATATGCTCGCCGGCGTAGCTGCAGTGGATCATTGGCCAACACAAATCCCACCACCGCGAAACATGTTCCTGTTTTCTAAGATTGTCTCTCTTTGGTTCAAATTATTGTATTTCTTTGCTCAGTCTCATGTACTTTGTCATGTTCTTTGTTGTGTTCAACATGTGTATTCAAGCCTGCATACATGTTCCTGTTTTTCAAGATTGTCTCTTTTTGGTTCGAATCACTGTATTTCTTTGCTCAGCCTCATGTCATGCATGACATGGTTTCAGAAGTGAAGCGAACCAGAAGTGAAAAAGCAGTGATAGAATCAGGGAATTGGACAAAACTGTGACCGGACAACACCGACAAGAAAAAGCAGAAACAAGAATCTGTCGGTCTTCTGTCGGTCATCTGTGGACCGATTTAGATTTAGATTAGTTTGGTTTAATGGCGCGTCAACGACGAGGTTATATTGCGCACATTAATTGTTATATTTAACTTTGTTGATCATAATTGGAGGGCAAGGGGAGGGGGTCGACCCCCCGATGGATACCAATGTGAGTAAGATCTTACGCCTCGTAGGGGGAAATGTTGTGAAACTATAGGATCGATGAACATAGTTAAAAAGCGGAAAACCAATAAAAGCGGCTCGACAGCGAGAGATGAAGCGTGAATTATACAGAGAAGAAGTAGTCAAGGGTGGAGTGTTTTACAGGGAAAGAGGTAATTTAGTTAAATGCATGATTTTTACTGACCGGAGGTTAAAGGGGCACTAGAAAAAGCATTTCAAGACACAGCCATCAACATCACAGTCTACCTCAAAGGCAGCAATTCTTCGAGTGTTCATGGCTATCTTGATGCACTCTCTGTGCTTTGGACGTTCAAAGTGGATGTCAGTGCGAAAGCCAAACCTGGTGATTGGCGGCTCGATGTTGAGCCACATAGGGTTCTACCCTAGAGATGGAGCAAAATGCTTCCCCGGGCATCCCTGTAAACCAACCGTTCCATAAACGGTTGCATATTTACCGTCCCATATTTACATCAATCACGATGCAAGCTGGCACAAACAATGTCCGAAGAGCTTCATCCCCGGCATTTATTGCTGAGGAAATGGAAAGTGTGGTCAGGCAAGGAAGCAGTTCTTCCCCAGTGCTAAGTGGACAATCAATGGTGTGTTCATTGATCTGTTGATCGACAACATGCAGAAACGTCTGCATCTCCAAGAAGACATGATTCATGCGCTGGAATCCAAATTAGAGGACTTGGAAGTCGTCATTGAGTCGACCATAACCTCAAATAGAATAGCTGCATGTTTCTGGGAGGGCGACGACTGCCAGGGGCTGAAGACAACATCGGGACTACCGAGCGGCGTGATAGCCACGAGCCAAGATCAAGTGACTCCTGTAGCAATTCAAATAATCCCGCCAGTACTGAACTAGTAACCCCTACTGCCATCTATGCGCGAAGATCATAACCTAAGCAGGAAAGTTGCGAGTCTATCCACCAGATGTCAGGAGAGAGAACAGGAAGTAGACTGTGGAGGAAGTCAAGGAAGAGAGGCGGTGCGAGAAGAAGGAAGAAGGAGCTGTTAGGAGATGGACGTGTTTTCTGGAAAAGTTAATCCATGAACAGTAGAACAATCCGAGTTGATATTCACTTTTGTTTGCATAGATTACATTTAGGAAATTGTGTTTCATAGTATCAAGCAAACGAGTGGCCGCAGAGTGTTGTGGGATTTGAATTTCAATTGATTAACATTGCCTCCTAAACATGTGCTCGTGACTTCTTAATAAACCCAATACATGCTTTGGAATCTATCTGTTACACATATTATTTGATAACCCCAGCAAAGATCTTGAAACCTGCGGGATTTGGCTCAGAGGGTAGAACACAAAGAATCAGCAATATTATAATTTGTTTATTACAAAGAAAATAAATGTTCATTGATGTGAAAAGAGCAATCAAAAATTATGAAACAATATTACGTTCGATACAGTAGTATGTATGCCTCTTCATTCAGACAATTGTTCTTTTTTCTTTTGTTTTAATTGTGTCTGGGTGTCACCCCCACCCCCATGGTGCGTCTCTCCCCCTTCCCCTCACTCCAGGGGGTCTCCCCCACCCCATCGACTCTTTTCAGGTTTGATTTTTGTACCTGTCAGTTTGAGCTGTCAGTTCGACTTGATTGATATCTGTTTGTGTCATTGTCACCTTCTAGTGGTACATGTAAGCAAGTGCTTTTGAAATTGAATTTCTTAAGATTTAAATTTCTTTAGATTTCACTCTGAGTTTGAAAATCAAAGTATTTGTATGAATTGTACCATGTTAAAATCATGCTGTGACATGTCTAGTTAGCAAGACACTATGTTCTCTTTACTTTGTATCATTAATTTGATTATCAGATATGATTTTCTGTTTGGATCAGGATCCTACTTGGTTGTGATGTTTGTGGAAAATGACTGAGACATAGACAGTGGGTATTTTGACATTAGTTTAGTTTTATTGAGTAAACTAAATACTAGTACAAGTTACATGTTATAATCCTTGATTAACCCAATCATTTGAAGTTATATCATATTCAACCTTAAACCCACAAAAGTATTTTAAAAATAGTACAAATAAAATAAAAACTATAAGAATTGTGAAAAAATATATTAATATTATTATTTACCCGATAGTATTCCACCAAGGTTGGTGAACGTCAGATACATTTGTTGTTAGATGTTTGATAACTTCATCCATTGATGTTTCAAGCATGACTTGTCGCACGTCGTTAGCCAAACTGTCGCACTCACTTTCAAACTTATTACTCCACCAATTGTTAACAAAAATTCTTGTATAATCTTTGGCATCGTCTTCGTCGTAATGTTGGGTATCTGCATCCGCATAATCTTCAATGATGTCTCTAATTGCCGTTTCATAGCAATGTGTCAATGATGAACGTAATTGCATCTTCCGTTCGAGTTCAATGTTGATACAGAGTATACTTTTCAACAAAGCCGTCATAGTGACTTCTGCTAGATAGATGACACGTGTGTTATCATTTGTCTCACAGCGATGCACGGTATATTATGAGCAGCTTTAATTGACGTAACAGTATGGTTTTCTAACACGACTTCGGCAAATGCATCGTTTTCACCATTATTAAAAATGGAATCTTTACAGTCGGTTAGAGTTTTCAACAAATTCGTCCATTCGGATGGTGTGAATACTAATTTTGTTCCGCCTTTAGCTTCCAGTTTCACAACAACCGAAAACCTATTGACTGTTTCATACCCGACCACGATCATCTTCGTTTCAGATTTATTTAAGTAGAAAATGTTGTTATTCACGGTAATGTTAGTAGTGTAACCATGTTTCGCTTTTTTCACTAAATTCGAACTCGTGGTCTTCGGCATGATTTTGGTTACACTAGCACGTTTAGACATATCGCTATTTTCACTGCGGTACGTGTTCACTGTAGTAAGAGTACGTCTTCACTCGTCGAAATTCTAGGCGATACTGGTCGAAATATATTTACCATTTTAAACACCAGGTTAAACACCACCCGCTACATGTTGTAACTCGTTTAAAACTACACCTGCAACGAAAATATACTTGTCGTTATAGAGTGTAAGTGTAATAGCTATCATGGAACTCTAATTAATATATATATATTTCACAATTATTTATCATATTTCAAAGGTCGCGATGGTCTAGTGGTATGCTGTTGATTACTTTAAATTAATAGGATACTGTGGCTAGGGTTCAAAACCCGATCGTGTTCTTTTACAACGCAACCAGATAAAATTATAATTATTAAATACATATTAAGTTAATATTTTATTCTTACATCGAGTAACCTTAGTATAATATTCAAGTTGTATACTTTATATTTAAACTGTGCTGTAGGTCCCACCAAATGACTATAGTCATCATTCAAAAGGACATCTCTTTCTAACACGAGTATAATAGCGTGGGTAGCGTCTATACAATAATAATAGAAATATCTTACACTTGTAACGGTCAAATGAAACAATAAATAATAATATCTATTCGTTTGAAAGTTCTTTTAACAAGCTCATTGGTTTTATCCTATTATGAAAAATCTATTATTCTTGCTGTCAGTGGGGTACCCCTTTAGAAATTTACTTGTCAAGTGTTGGTTTATTGAATGTGACCTTACTTTACAAATAATAATAATAGTATGTATATCCCCTAAAGATGTTTATTCTCATCTTTCAAATTTCAGCTTTCACTGTAAATTAGGAAACTACTCCAATGAAAAATGTAATCATTGTTCTCAGTCTTATTGTTGTAGGCACTCTAAGTAAATGTATTTTGTAACGGTTTTTCTTTTATAATCTTTACTAGTAAGTGTAGTTTTAATATAATTCTTTTTTTTTTTCTCACTTATTGGTCTCGAATAATACCAAGTACACTGATATTACTCATCCGCATTCGCTTAGTTAAAGTTGAACTAACAATGTATAAGTTGATATATTTGCAGTCTTAAATCTACAAGTATAGTGATTAATAGACTATTTCTCTATCCTAGAGTTGTGTCTGTACCAATTACTAGTTATTATATTTAAAACTACTTATAATGACATTCTTAATTGTTAAATTGTTATTAAAATAATTGCATAACTTTGATCTATAATAGTATGAGTACATATAATAATAATATCAATAATGTTAATAATAATTTATAAATTGTCCTACAGTCTACTGTAGAGTATAGCATTATTCTGGGCACGTGTTCTAGCAAGTTACCCCCTCAAAAATAGTATTACTTCAGCTTATTGGTCGATGAAAACACCTGTTTCACCCTACATGTTTAAAATCTACCCCTCTACACTGACTCGTGTAAATCTTATTCGTCGGTCAAGTGTGAACCTTCACACCCCCTAAACAGTATAACATAGTTAAGATGGTCAAATGACTCACACCCCTCTACGACTCACACACCCCCACCCTAAACGCAGGTTATTTAAGTCTGAACTTGGCGAAAGTAGGCCTCTGTCGTTTTGAAATTTTCGTGCTATTACCTTCGTTGTAATTTCGACTCCAGATTATAGTACTCTTCTCAAATCGTATTTTATTTCAATCTCGATATTCGTGTATTCCAGTGTTCAGTTTTTACTAGTACTATCTTCTGTTAACGAGTGTCAAATTAGTTATTTTCGATCTTACATCTATTCATTAAAATGTCGAATTTTCTCAAGAAGTTACCTATTCAGGTCGTAATCAACTTTTTTAAAGACGGTGTGTTTACAACTGGCGATGAGCTAATACAGGCGTGGGAGGCCTGTCACTACCTAATGCGGGAGACTGAGCCTGGCGTCTTTGACGTTGAGGCAGCGTCTCGGCTGTCTAGGATGGCCGAGAGCGCGCGTATGGCGGTGGACTCGATTGTCGGGGGCGTTATGCCAACCACCTCGTCGACGACGTTACCGGCGTCTGCGGCTGCGGATGCTTCGATGTGTGACGGGCCGTCAGGCGCTAAGACGGGATTGCCGTCACCGATCATGGGACGGGCGGGCCCGTCTCGTGGTCGGGCGACATCAACGCCGCAACCCGGTCAGGGACGCCTTCGGGTGAACCCGATTTCGTTATCGCCGGACAATAACGCCAGACGTGGTACGATGAGCAATGCTTGGGAGCATGAGCTAACGTGGCCCGACAATTTTCTGGCCGAACATTATAGGTAAGACATAATTGTATTTATGTATTCACGAGTTAAGAGAGCGTTATAAAGGAAATGTTTAGTATAGTAGCGTAAACTAATGTAATATTTCTTATTTAATAGATTGGTCAATCGTATGACCCCACCTGAGCTGCCCGTACTCAACTTAACATCGGACAGCGAACTAGCTAACAACAGGTAAATTTATTAAATTATATACAAATTAATCGTTATAGCTAATGCAGTTTAATTTTTTCGAAAATACTCTTTTTACGGTACTGATGTTAAATCTTTTTTCTTTGCCAGCTTTTCTACTCAATCGTATGATCTCGACTTCCCGACGTTGGCAGCGCCCCGATCTAAACCTGCGAGCCTAGTGTTACCCACAACTCAGGAAAATTACTGGAAGGGTGGGGATGAAGCTGCTGGCGTCAATACACAAACGATTTTGTCAACAAGGTAAAATATATATATATATATATATATATATATATATATATATATTATATATTATATTATATATATTATATTATATTACACTTGCAGTTTCGAAAAATTATTGGACTTCCCGACGTTGGCAGTGCAGCGATCAAAGCCTGCGAGCCAAGTGTTACCTACAACTCAGGATAAATACTGGAAGGGCGGGGATGAAGCTTGCGGCATCAATACACAAACGATTTTGTCAACAAGGTAAAATTCTGATAGCATACTGATTAATACATTGTTAATCCAAGTATAATATTAATACAATATTAATCTGAGTATAATATTAATACATTTTAAATTTTCTTACAGTTTCGAAACATTGCTGGACACTGCGATTGTTGATGATTTTTGGAAGGAAGCTGACCGGGGTTTCAACACTCAAGACGTCTTATCTGAAAGGTTAGCTTTGTATTCACGTCTATAATTTTTACTACTGCCTATTTTAACCAATTTGATTTGATTTATTTTTATTTTATTTTATTTTATTTTTTGATATTTATTTTTCTATTTATCTATTTTAGCTTGAAGAACTTATTGGATTCCCATATTGCAGCCTCTAATCAGGAAGGTCAAGGCAATGGCACCTCCAGCGAAGCCACTTCTTCAAGTCAACAGCGTCGAGATCGTCGCCGACGCCTTCAAGAACAACATCAAGAACAACAACAACAAACACAGCAGCAGCATCAGCAGCAGCAAAGGCAAGTAGACCAACAACAACATCAACAACAACAAGTAGATGATCAAGTAGACCAAACTCTTGTAGAGAATGACGCCCTAGGTTCCCCTGCCGAGAATCAAAGTCAAAATAACTCACCTAATCCTCATCGTTTATTCCGTGTCATACGTGAACCATTTAAAATTCATTCAGAAAGGTTTCAGACACGTTCGACTAATGTTAATGTAGAACTAGCTGACTTGCCACCCAACAGTGACCCTCTGCGATGGGTGCATGACGCTTTAACTGAGATCCTCAAATATCTTGCTAGAGACGTCGTTGCCGATCATGATTGGGTGTCACTAGAGATTATCAGCGCGGCTTCACCTGACCGAGTAATCGGGATCTCGTTTAGGCGATTTGATCAACTATCGGCTGATGTAATTCTGCAACGCATCGAGTGTGTCGTTCAGAGTAACACTCAGTTTTTAATTAGCGGTCCTCTCAATATTAGATTCCATCATGTTGTACGTATGGTTGGGGGTATCAACACGGTTCAGAATGATCTAGAACCTATGGAGGATTTTTGTCGTCGTAAGCGGAGTTGTATAGTAATTAATAATAGTGATACACTCTGTCTTGCAAGGGCATTAGTCGTTGCCATAGCTCAACATCGTACAGATGATACACACAAAAGAAGAATTTCAGAAAATCAAGATTATCAGCGTTCTCATGCACTAGTTTTATGTAGATTAGCTGGTGTAGACTTGACTAACGGCGGGGGTTACAGTGAGATAGTAAAATTCCAAGAATATCTCACTGATTATTGCATTAGTGTATTCACAAATAAAAAAGGTGATGTGGTATTTTTCAAAGGAGCGTTTGTGAATTCACAAAATGTACTGAGGCGTCATCTCGATTTAATTTTCTACAACAATCACTTCAATGTGATCACATCCATTGGAGGGTTCGTTGGTAGTAGTTATTACTGCAGGAGGTGCAATGTACGCTTTAGCAATAAAAATGGCCACAATTGTAAAGACTGTTGTTTTAATTGCAAATGTATACCGGTATGTGTTAGAATTAAGAAGCAGATTTGTAAGGACTGTAATCGAGAATTTTATAGTCAGAGCTGCTTCGACAAACATCTTATAAAGGGGACGTTCAGTCGCGATCGAACTGTGTGTGACGTCATAAAGTGTGTATGACATGTAGCACTTACATCAATTTGAGAGATCGTCGTGAACCTCACAAATGCGGCGATGCCTATTGCTCAATTTGTAAAAATTATTATGTTGGCAATCATTTTTGTTATATGCAACCGACCACTTCATCTCGTAAGTCGAACAAGTACGATACATTGTTTGTATTTTATGATTTAGAATGCACACAAGAAACTTTAATTCCTGGTAAAGAAAACATGTACGAACATGTTCCAAATTTATGTATAGCTCAACAAGTGTGTAAATCTTGCGAGGATAAAGATGAACTTGTCTGGTGTACTGAATGCGGCATGCGCGAAACTGTATTCAGAGGCGAGGATACTTTAAAACTCTTTTTTAGTTATCTAATCCGCGTTCGTAAAACTTTCAAAAACATTATTGTGTTGGCCCACAACAATTCGAGCTATGACGGCCAATTTATATGTAAATTTTTAGTCACCGAATTAGGTTGTACACCAGAATTAATAGCGAACGGTACTAAATTAATCTCAATTAAATTCGAAAATATAGTTTTTAAAGATAGCCTTTGTTTTATTCCGATAGCACTTTCTAAATTTCCTGCCGCTTTCGATTTAAAAACGAATGACAAGGGTTTCTTCCCACATCAATTTAACCGTAAAATCAATTATTCTTATTCCGGAGTCATGCCACCACGTTCCTCATATTCTCCTGAGATTTTTTCGGAGTCGGAACGTTTGAAATTTGACGCCTGGTACGACGCTGAAGTAGCACGCGGCGTCGTATTCAATTTTAAAGCGGAACTTGAAAAGTATTGCAGACAGGATGTCACTATTTTAAGACTCGGTGTCTTGTGCTTCCGTCGCGTTTTTATCGAGCGCAATTCGATAGACCCGATAATTGAGAGCTGTACTATCGCGGGTGCTTGTATGGCCGTCTATAAGCTAAAATATTTAAAAGCTAACACTATTTCGATAATACCCGCCGGTGGGTACAGGTGGCGTGACGTTCAGTCGAAACAGGCTGTATTGTGGCTGCGGTGGGAAGAGAAAGTCCGCGGTGTCAAAATTCAACATGCCGGTAATGGCGTTGAAAAAATTATCGCCAAAAGGAAGGTAGATGGCTATATAGAAAATGGTAAAATTATTCTACAATATCACGGATGTCATATTCATGGTTGCAAGAGCTGTTTTCCAAATCGTGAAACGATCCTCTTTCACACCTCCAATGATACAATGGCTCAGCGCTATAAATCTACTGTGGCCAAACGCGAATATTACGAGCGTTTGGGCTATACTGTTGAGGAGATGTGGCATTGCGATTTTCAAGCTAAAATCAAACAGAACATTGAGCTTCAGGCCTTTGTTAAAGATAACTCTCCCGAGTATGCGAGACCGCTAGTGGCGCGCGATGCGTTCCTTGGCGGTCGGACGAACTGCATAAAGACGTTGTATGACGCTGACGTCGCTCAGGGAGAGCGAATTTGTTACTTTGACGTATGCTCTCTGTATCCAAGCGTCAATTTTAGCGGTTCCTATCCTGTTGGTGTACCAACAGTGATTGCAGGCGAGGAAGAATGTATAGCATTTGTCGGTCATAATCTCAACGATCTCACGAGAATTGAGGGTTTTAATTAAATGCACTATTCTTCCGCCTCAGGGCCTCTATTTGCCATGCCTTCCTACGCGTACAAACAACAAATTAATGTTTGTCTTGTGTCGTACTTGTGCGGAGACATTAAATCAAAATGATTGCCATCACAATGACAACGAGCGGCAATTACTAGGTACTTGGGTAGTAGATGAAGTGCGCAAGTCTATTGAATTAGGCTATGTGGTTCAAGCCATCCATGAAATTTGGAATTATAAAATTATTAAATTCAACCCTTTGGCCAAAGAAGACGGACTTTTGTCCGCCTACGTTCAAGATTTCTTACAATTGAAAGTAGAAAGCAGCGGTTGGCCCTCAAACTGTGTAACTCTTAACGAGAGAGCAGACTTTGTCGACGAATATCTAACCCGATTTGGCGTAAAAATCGACAGCACCAAAGTAAAAAAGAATGCGGGGATGAGGTTTCTGGCTAAAATCAGCCTGACCTCACATTGGGGTAAGTATGGCCAGCGGGATAATCTGGTTCAAAGTCTGCTTTTAAAATCCCGTGAAGAGTTAAATAGCTTTATGGACAACCCTAGTGTAGAAAGTGTCGGATACATTCCAATCAGTGAATCCGCCATGTATCTACAATGGAAAAATGTCGAGGAAGGTATGAACCCGTCGCCCAACTCAAACGTAGTAATTGCTGCTTATACATCGGCGCAGGCTCGTTTAGTGCTATATAGTTATTTAGAAAAATTAGGGCCACGGGTTTTGTATCACGACACTGACTCAGTCATTTTCTCCCATAAACCTGGCCAATGGATCCCCGACACTGGCAATTTTCTGGGAGACATGACAGACGAGTGTGAAGAGTATGGCTTAGGCTCATACATAGATTCCATAGTAAGTAATGGACCTAAGTCATACGCTTACCGGGTACGAGTCGGTGGCTCTGCCCAAAATTTAAAAACAATTTGCAAAATGAAAGGCATCACTTTAAATTCAGGCACTTCAGATATCGTAAATTATAACACACTACGTGAACTAGTAATAGACAATAGCAAAACCATCACTGTTACCAAAGCACACCACATAGTTCGTCGCGCTGGGTGGCAGGTGGTCTCTGTGCCCCAGACAAAGAAGATACAATCTGTTGTAGATAAACGCAAATTATTAGGTTATGACACAGAGCCATACGGATACAAACGCCCCCGATTATCATAGACGGTATACATTTGTAACATATGTAATATGATATTATAGGTAATGTATATATGTATATTGTAAATAGTAGAAATATTTTAATATTGGTATACACTACTTAGGACGGATGTATATTATCTAGTTTACCGATTTATTGTTAATAATTTAATTTTTATTCATCACGTAATTTAATTTCGAATACTCGGTAAATCCGATTCATAATTTTAAGTTATTTGTAACATTTTGTAAAAACTATGTTTATAGTTAGAATATCTTATGTCTTGTAAATAGTGTAAATAGTTTACAGTTGTGGCCATGATTAAAGGTATCAGTTGTTGTTGTTGTTGTTGTTGTGTTGCTCTTGTTGTTCCTCTGCGAAATGCTGGACAAGATTTGGTAAGAATGGTTGATGTGAAGGTAACGGTCGTGGCATATTAGTTTGAAACTTCTTACTTGTATACTGTAACTTTCACTATTTTATTTTTACCTATTCATCGGATACCTGTATATAAATATTACATAATAAAAGGTTGTAAATAGTTGTAAGTGATTGGGTCTTATATTGGCATTCCTTTAAACTTCCTTCTAAACATCCCCTTTACCGAACAAAAGATTGTGTTGGCACATTTTGCTTGTAGGTTCTTGAACCTTTTGAGGATCGAGAAAGTTGTTTACAAAAAATAACAATGGAACGAACTAGTCTCCAAGGTTCATAGTCCCAATGCTCTTATTATACTAGACTTGATTCATCGTTAGTCATCACGGATCAGTTATAGAAGATTTAGACAAGCAGTAAGGGTTCATATATAAAAGAGATTGCATTACACTCTTATCATCAGTTATCATCATGGATTTAAGAATGGGTCACCCGCTCACCTTACTTTTAGCTGGAGCCACCTGTAGTGGGAAAACAGAACTAGTTAAACGTTTTATTAGGTATCTTCCTCAAATGGTAGATACTACTTTTTCTGAAATAGTTTGGTGTTTTTCGGAAATCAGCTCATTGCCAGGTCAACTGGGTGATGTACCCATCCGATTCCATGAAGGCGTACCAAGTTTATCTGATTTCCCACCCAATTCAAAACCAAAATTAGTAATACTGGATGATCAGATGTCCCAAGTTTCGGATGGCGTCGCAGAGATGTTCTCTAGAGGCGCACATCATCGAGGAATTTCGATCATATTTATAACTCAGAATATTTTTCATCAAGGTAAAGGCTTTCGAGATTTATCATTAAATTGTTATTATATAATAATTATGAAACAGAGTCGTGATTTGAGTCAGATATTTCATCTGGCAAGACAAGTTTGTCCTGCTAATCCAAAGTTCTTAAGAGAAGCATATAATGACGCTACGTTAGAGCCTTACTCTTATATTTTAATTGACTTCAAAAATTTTACCCCAGAGATGTACAGATTTAGATCTTGTATATTCCCTGACGATAAAGAGCATTACGTATACCTACCGAAGAAAAGTATAAAATGAATGTATGTAATAATGAATAGTTCAGTCACTCACAATGTCAAGAACCGTGTTATCACATAGTCAACTGTTACGAGCCTTACATCGAGCTTCGCCGCCTATAAGGAAACAAATACTCAAATCGGCCGATAGTGGATTAGTAAAATGTATTTGCGAATGTACAGATAACGTATTAAGAGGTCGCGTCAAGTTAAATTCTATTCAGAAGAAGAAGCTAAGCCGACATAAGAGGGTGTTGAGACATCTAGTACGCAAGGGTGACAATTGGAAACAAAAGAAGAAGATCATTCTGCAGAAAGGCGCTGGATTTCTTCCACTATTATTAGCACCCATCCTGACTGGTGTTATAAGTAGACTATTTCAATAATGCAACATACAAAGAAGATGGTCATGATAGAACCAGATATGCTGGCCAGATTACAACAACAACAATCATCAGTGTCAAATAATCCAACAATGAATACATTAAACACACTTGACAATGAGATGAAACGTATCATGAGTCAGGAAAACATTTCTGAATATGAAAAATGGAGCCAGTACAGTACAGTATTACGACGATATCTACACTTTATAAATGCAGCCAGGGATCCTGTCAAATTAACATTGCATGAAACAATAAGTAATGAAGAATCCTCATCACCATCTATACAATCCGATACAAAAGTAGACGATCATGTGACAATGAGAGAACAAACTTTAACGTCAATGCCAAAATCAAAAAGAGACTTGGCTGGACTCTTATACGATAGATTATCTGGTTCAGAAAATATCAAATGGGATAAATCTGGACGTGTATTTGTAGAAGAAAACGAAGTGAAAGGTTCAAATATAATTGACTTGATATCAGACACTGTACGAGAACGGAAATCAAGATACCCTATTGGTTGGGAGGAATTCAATCGAGTCCTAGTCGATATCAATGTGCCAATTGATTTAGTAGGCAATGCTGAAAACCGACGAAATATTCTTCAAGAAAAAAGAAGACCTACAACGAGGACGACGACCGAGTCGCCATCTAGGGGTGATCCGTCAACCTTGACATTACCTGATGAGCCATCGAGCAACACACGACGAACTCGCACCGCCAGTCAGAGACGACGATCGCCGGTGACAACCCGAACTAGACTAGCTAAACCAAACAAGCGGTTCGATTGGAAAGAGTTTAAATTCTAAGTTGGGACTTGTACTCATTACTCAAAATAAAGAAAATATGAAATCCTCAGAAAAGAAAGTCTTATCCGAAATCTATAACAACCCTGCCAATCCTGCTGGATTTTCAACTGCCGCTGAATTATGGAAAGCAACAGATAAGAAAATTGCATTTAAAAATATCGTCACATGGTTAGCTTCACAAGACCATAGCACACTACATCGTGCTGTCCGTAGAAGATTCCCTAGAAACAAATACATAGTTAATAACCAATATGATATGTTTGAGATAGATTTATGTGACATGCAAAATATACAAGATGAAAATGACGGATTCAAATATATACTTGTTATTATTGACATTTTCAGTCGTAAAAGTTGGGCTTTTCCTATAAAATCAAAAACAGCTACGGAAGTGACAAATACATTTCAAACATTTTTTTCAAGCTTTTCTCAATTGCCTATTTCAATCCGTAGCGATTGTGGAAGTGAGTTCAAAAATTTTAAATTCCAGTCATTTCTTAAAAAGAATAATGTTCGTTTTTACTCCACTACAGATCCTACAATCAAATGCTCGATAATTGAACGTTTTATAAGATCTCTAAGACAATATTTGTATAGAGTGTTTACGTTTCAAGCATCTTGTCGATATGTCGATATTTTACAAGATGTTATTAATGCTTACAATAATCGAAAACATCGTTCCATAAAGATGGCCCCAGCAGATGTTAATCCAGGTAATATACTCGAGGTTTGGCATAATTTATATGATGATTATAATAAATCTAAACAACTACCCAATGGGAATAGAAAATTGAAGTTTAAAATTGGTGATAGTGTCAGATTAAGCAGACTAAAACATACTTTTGACAAAGCTAGCGAGGAGGCATGGTCAGAAGAAGTGTTCGTGATAAAGAGCGTTATAAACAAGCTAGTACCTGTTTACATTGTAGAAGATCTGGCCGGCGAGGAAATTAAAGGTTCGTTCTACACACATGAATTACAAAAGATTAATTTTGACCCTTTAAAAGCCTATAAAATAAGTGCTATAAAAGGCAGTCGCGGGAAGGGTAAGACACGAGAGTTGCTTGTGTCGTGGTCAGGGTATCCCAGAAAATTCGATTCATACATTAAACAATCCGACCTAAAATCATTGAGAAAATGAAAGATCAGTTCTATCTAACATTACCGTCCAACAGTTCGATGATTTATCACAAAGGTAATACGACAACTAATTTTACAACACAACTAAAAGATACAATTACATTACACGGCGATTGGTTAGTTGGACTAGTAGAAATACATTACCCCCAGACTTTCAACAATGTGAATAGAGGTCAGAATAAAATTAAATCATATTCATCTAAAACTGACGAAACGAAAACAGCGTTTGTAGAGAGGGGGACTTACAAAGCAAGAGAAGATTTCATCGAGAATGTGAATACTGCTATGGAATCGATTAAACTAGGTAAAATCATTAAAACAGGTAGATCGTGTCGTTATGAAATAAGCGCTGAGAGCTTAAAAAGTGGAGTAGATAATGTATCTCTATCTTTCGATTTGGCACGTCAATTAGGATATGAACCTGGAGTTGAATTAGTTGCCAATCCACAAGCAAAGGCTGAGATGAATTTAATGTGGGGTAGGCCTCACTATATGTATATCTATTGTGATATCATCGAATATCAATCAATTGGTGATGTTGTGGCTCCCCTATTGAGAATTATTAATACTAATCAAAAACAATACGTATACGGGGAAGATCAAGCAATCCAATTTCAAACACCACTCTATGTACCAGTATTAAAGAAACAATTTGATAACTTACAAATCTATATAACAGACGGATTTGGCAGACCGATACCTTTCGACTATGGGACACTGGTGGTAATACTTCATTTTAAAAGAAGCTCCTAGTAAAGTGAATACAATATAAAAACATAATGAGTGATGAACAACTTAATCAGTATATTAAATTTTATGAAGACCAAGCTGGTAGTGGTATCACTAATGTCTACAGGGGGAGTCGATATCAACGTGGATCGGGAATCGGATCATGGTTAGGTGGATTATTCAGATCAGTGTTTCCTATTCTAAAGAGTTCAGCAAAGGCAGTCACTCGTGAGGCTCTACGTACAGGGGCGAACGTATTGAGTGATTACGCAGCTGATAGACCCTTTACCGCATCATTTAAAACAAGAGTAAACGAAGCAGGTCAAAACTTGAAGAGAAAAGCCGAGAGAAAACTTGATGCTATGGCTGGAGCTGGAATGCTTAAACGACGTAGAACGGCTAAGAAAAAGAAAGTTAACAAAAAGTTGCGTAAAAGTCATAAAACCAAACCTCGTAAAAAGACCAATAAGAGAAATAAGAAAATTACTAAGAGAGTGAGAAATATCAATGATATATTCAAATAAATTATAAAAAGATAGATTTTGTATTGATATATGGATAAATGATTGTTTAAAATCTTTCCATTTGTCGTTTGACATTCATGCTGAACGGTTGCTCTTATAAACACACTTGATATTGTCAACGAAAAATATATATATAAATAAATACGAGTTCAATGTCGTTCTTGCATTCACACTCAAAAGAGTGTGCTAGCAGTCAGTTAAACTTATTTACGGTACCGCCGACTCAGACAGGAATTGAACGTGGGGAATGGATACCGATTCACCCCGTTGCATCAATTGTTGGCGATGACTCGCCAATTGAATTTGTAATTGACGGAAGAGGAGAAGAATATATCGACTTGCCTCAGACTAAAGCAAAGTTTAAGCTTAAAATAACAAAAACTGATGGCACTAATATCGCTGCTGATAGCGATGCCGCCGGTGTTAATCAACTATTTCAATCGGTGATCAGTCAAGTGGATGTACACTTTAATCAAAAGCTGATCTCACCTCCTTGTCAGAACTATCCATACAGGGCTTCGTTGGAAACTTTAACAAATTATTCTCGAGAGGCTAAGATGACCCATCAGCAAAGCTCTATGTACTACAAGGACACGCCTGGTAAGATGGATTCATTGAAAGATAATGAAGGATTAAATACAAGAAAAAAATTAACAGCATCAAGTAAGACTGTAGAAGTAATGGGTCATATTCATCACGAAGTGTACAATCAGGATCGTCTTTTACTTAATGGTGTTGAGATGAGAATTAAACTGGTCAAAAGTAAAGACGCTTTCTGCCTCATGTCAACAGACCCAAATGTACGAGTAAAAATTCTTGAAGCTGTTTTGTATGTCCGTAAGGTTAAAGTGAGCCCTACAATTATAAATGCCCACAATGTTACACTTCAAAAACATAACGCTATGTATCCGATTACAAGAGTTGAAATCAAAAGTGTAACGATACCATCTGGGCTTCAAAGTAAGACGATTGATAATCTGTTCAATGGGGATTTACCTAAACGTATCCTCATGGCTTTCGTTTTGAATTCGGCATTTAACGGTGATTTCACTAAGAATCCGTTCAATTACCAACATTTCCACTTGAATCACCTCTCAATATACGTTGACGGTCAGTCGTTCCCTGCTAAAGCCCTTCAACCCGATTTTGATAACAAATTCGTTGAGAATTTGGGCGTTGAGGGTGGAGCTTCGCTTTGCGGCCACTTTGACGGAGAGCATCAACTGTGTATTGTTTGCTGAATTCGACTCTGTTATAGAGATTGACAAAAACAGGAACGTCATCGTCGACTACAACAGTTGAAGATACTACCTTGGATAGTTCACTTCAGTTAAGAAGTCAGTACTAGTATGAGCATCAGCATGAGTGGTACAGTGGATATTCAGTGCTTCACGACTTGTGACGGTCGAGAAATAGTGAAGGAATTGTCGATTATTAACAACATCACTAAAGAAACACACTTGTGGTTATTCAAAGCTGGTAGAACTCAAGAGAAGACTCGTATGAATGCCTGGGAAAGTAAATTCCATCACGGTATAGATTTTGATCATGGACTCATCGAGTACAAGCATCTGCAAGGAGTTTTAAGAGCATACACCGTACATTTCCCACTGTTATACGCTACAGACGACGACAAGTGTAAGATCATTAGCCAATATATCCGGCGAGAAGTTATCAATCTTTACGATCTCGGCTGTCCACTGGTAAATGACCTGTATGAAAAAGACACCAACGGACCCATCGAGTGTGAGAGTCATAAGCTGTTTTCAGTTGGTACGGCAAACTGCACCTCACGAACCGTCTTACTCCTGGCCCAATGGATTGAAGAGCATCATGACGTCACAGACCTGTCACAGGTTGAAGCACGTCTGAAAACCATGGAGAACTTCCCATCTAAAGGACTGGTCGACGTTGTTGACATGGCAGAGAACGGCTTCTACTACCACGGGAAGCAGGATCGTGTGACGTGTGTCTCATGTAGTATTGAACTCTGCCATTGGAACCAAGGTGACGTACCGAAGCACTTCCATCAACTCTACAGTCCACTGTGCCAGTTCGTTACCGGTGTGCCACGTATTCCTGACGACAACGCCAGTTGGGAAATTATACCATGTACAGTAAAGAGCTTGAGAGAATTCTACTCGCCGACCCGTTTGCAGGGAATCTCTACCGTGGAGTCTACGCAGCCGATCGACTGCCCCAAACTGTAAGTCGTCCAGCATTAGTTATAGCCAACACAGATTGTCATGATAAGGTTGGGACACACTGGGTTGCCTTTCATATTGAAGAGAGTGGTCGTGGACAGTACTTCGATTCATTTGGGCTACCTCCAGTAGTAGCGAAACACCGAGCTTTCTTACAGAGGAATTGTACAACGTGGGATCATAATAGTGTAGAACTTCAAAGTCCTTCATCATCTGTGTGTGGAATATATTGTATAGCTTATTTAGCTCATAAAGCTAGGGGATTTACTCTACAAGAATTTCTATGGCACTTTAAAAACAAGAGTACTCTTCAAAATGATATATTAATCCAAAAGATTTTTATGAGAAAATTTACATGTAGACATAAATTGAGAACACATATAAAAGGCCAAACGTGTTGTGCTAGAAATATCAGAAATTATATGTTAACACTTTATAATAATAGTAAGAATGTTAAGAATAGTAAGAAATAATGTAGTAGGTTTACTTTATAAATAACAGCAACTTGTGTTGCCACTTACATTATATTTACTAAGTATAATTAACATTTTGAAGAGCAAGTGTTTAGTAATCGTAAAGTATGTAACTTATATTAATAGGTTTATTATCAGCTGTTTGATTGTAACAGTTCTGAGCCCAATTCTTATAGTTTTTACTTTATTGGTACTATTTTTAAAATACTTTTGTGGGTTTAAGGTTGAATATGATATAACTTCAAATGATTGGGTTAATCAAGGATTATAACATGTAACTTGTACTAGTATTTAGTTTACTCAATAAAACTAAACTAATGTCAAAATACCCACTGTCTATGTCTCAGTCATTTTCCACAAACATCACAACCAAGTAGGATCCTGATCCAAACAGAAAATCATATCTGATAATCAAATTAATGATACAAAGTAAAGAGAACATTGTGTCTTGCTAACTAGACATGTCACAGCATGATTTTAACATGGTACAATTCATACAAATACTTTGATTTTCAAACTCAGAGTGAAATCTAAAGAAATTTAAATCTTAAGAAATTCAATTTCAAAAGCACTTGCTTACATGTACCACTAGAAGGTGACAATGACACAAACAGATATCAATCAAGTCGAACTGACAGCTCAAACTGACAGGTACAAAAATCAAACCTGAAAAGAGTCGATGGGGTGGGGGAGACCCCCTGGAGTGAGGGGAAGGGGGAGAGACGCACCATGGGGGTGGGGGTGACACCCAGACACAATTAAAACAAAAGAAAAAAGAACAATTGTCTGAATGAAGAGGCATACATACTACTGATACGTCGGCAGTAGTGATGATGTCGTCTGGTTTGTTTACTTCCGCGTAAACAAGTAGATGGCGTTGACTCTAGCGTAGTGTGTCCCGTGAACTCCAGTCCACCAGCAGAATCAAATGACTGGATATGTCACCTCCTTCAGCTGCGATGCGATGATGTCGTCTAATAACCCCTTGGTTACCAGGACGTCCAGCAGTCCGTGCACAAGGAGTGACCTCCTCGAGCAGTTGGATCAAGTTGGCTCAGGCTGATGACGTTCGTGGCTGCAGACTCGTCGGTTTCTCCCGGAGTTGCAATTCACTAACTTTTATACTTTAACATTTACTGACTTTAATGTTGAAACTGTTCAGTTGATCACTTGTAACTTGAAATTGTCTTAATGCGATATTATTTGCCTCAGCATTAGGCTTGAAGTTTGAATTTACTGGGTTGACGTTTATACAAAAATGTTATTTTAATGTTTACCTTCGATCACATCGGCACTGTCTCGCTGAAATTATACTATGTTGCGTGCACAAGGCTTCACGGTTCGCGAGGCAGGTCTCACTGCTCTGAGAAAACTCCGACTGATGAAGTTTGGCTGGTAGCTTGACGTTTTATACCCTCTCACCTCGGTTTACCGCCAAAGAATATGATTGGTTGGTTTCGTACACGTGGTAGCTATTTTTAGGCATTCTGTCATTTCTAAAGCCCGCGAAACGACTTTCTTTCTGCACGTAGGCCCATGCTTTTCTTGGAATCACTGAAAACTAGTCTGGCTGACTGGTTTTGTAGCGTTATCACAATGACTGGTTCACTTGTTATTACGTGGTGACATCACAATTTAGGTAAGGTCACATACTTTTTATATGTATTCACTCACTTTCTTGATATAATTGCACATTGTTAAACTTATTTGATTGCTCGTTATATTTTTGTCTATATTTTGATTGCTGTTGAATTTTAAAGATTGTAAGTTTACATAATGATTCTAATTAATTACTTTGTGTTCAGTTAACCTTGACTCTAAGAATGCCATGCTACAAGCTTGTTCATTCTTTAAACCTATTTCAAGCAAACATTATTATTTTTTAAAGTTAATTTTCTAACCTAGATAGGCCAACTTGTTACAATCTGTAGCATATATGTGGAAACTTCTGAGGCTACAAAGATCTGATTGAGTTTCTGGCGCCCTATATAATTCCCAATTTTGTCAACCCACGGCCCAGCGCCGCAGTGAGCACCGGCACCTCATCTTCGCAGGTGAGGCTATACTCCTTCACTTAAGGTTCTCTGAAGGCCGCCATTTTGAAAATAACGGTGAATTTCGGGTTTTGCATCTAGTCCGGCTCAGACCGTCTTAGAGAGTGGTCATGTTTCTCATCGCTCTGACCATTTAATCAACCCCGTAAATGCAAGTTTTGCATAGAATCAGAGATTAAGATCTCGTCGCCCCTTCTCTCGACCTGTCAGCGCGAGCGACGGAAGTCAAACAATGGATGATTAGTCCCTCTTCTACCCTCTCTCTGAAAAGGTAGGGATCTGTCAAATAGCTGACCATAAGTTTCTGATATTATTGTTACACAAGTGCCTCTCAGAATATGCGAAAAATATTTATAAATTGGTAATTAGAAATGCGATTGTGACATATGTTCGTTTTTTAATTTTTCTTTAGCGCAACTTTTGAGGGACCTATTATTAGAGATCCGATTATACCGGGTGGCGCCAAAAAAATCACCCTGTTTGAGAGTTCACTATATCGAGACTATTATAGATAGGGTTCTGAAGTTTATACACCTATTAGAAAACATACCAATATTTCATATGTGCAAATTTCAAAAACATTACTATTGTAGGAAAAAAGTTACAGCTGTTCAAATTTGGTTGTCAAAAAATTGATTATATGGAGAACAAATAGCGCGCGTCCAGAAAACTCCAATGGCCGGGACGCTGTTTCTTCAAAACTATGTATGATCAAGCTGAAAATTTCAAATTATATTGAAAATAGATTAAGGTCGATTGTGTAAATATTTCAATCAATATCAAAATATGGAACGAAAGTTATTGAATCTTGAAGTTGATCTTAAAAACAGAATAGTGCACGGGAAATAATTCACTTTTATAACGTGTGTAATAAAAGTTTAGAAATAATCTACATTCTGATTTTACGCTCGACTTCAAGATTCCATAAATTTCGTTCCATTCATTCAAATTGATTGACATTTTTACACATTTGATCTTAATATATTTTCAATATAATTTGAAATTTTCAGATTGATATCGTACAGGTATAGTTTTGAAGAAACATTGGAAGTTTTCTGGATCAATTTTTTGACAACCAAATTTGAACAGCTGTAACTTTTTTCCTACAATAGTAATGTTTTTGAAACTTGCACATATGAAATTTTGGTATGTTCTCTAATATGTGTACAAATTTCAGAATCCTATCTATGAAAGTTTCGATACATCTAGTGACCTCTCAAACAGGGTGATTTTTTTTGCGCCTGCACCCGGTATGGTGATCGCGAAATTTTCAACGTGTTGTAAATGAAGATAAATGCGTTTCCACATGTATCTGGCCCAAAAACTCTGGAATCTAGTTGCGACAAAACGCGAAATTTACCCTTGCTTAACACCACCAAACTGACTAAATCGCGAAATATACCGCGAAATATCACCAAATTGAATATATTATTTCCTGTTATTTTGTAAATTTTGCAGTTACTTTTCTAATTTTTCTCAGGATCACCAAGGTAAACCCCAATATTCAACTTTTTTTATTTCTATAATCAGTCAGTGACCCCCCCCCCCCCCCCTTTTAGCGTAATTGACAGAAGAGCTCTGACCTTGTAGAAAACTACTTGAGGAGTGTGAGTGGCAGTGACCTCGCATTATCACGTGAAAATAAGTTGACATTATGTCTTTTTACATTCGCAATACATAAACAAACATCATGAAACAGCTTATCATAATTTTATTTCTGATTTTGCATTGTGAAAAACCAAAGTGAACAGTCACAAACAGCACTGGACCTAGGAGTTCTAATACTCATAATCTGAAGTTTATCTGTATTTTTTAAAAACAAACACTAAATTGACAATTCTTAAAACCACAAAACGCGAAATTTCCAATTCTAAAAACGAAATGTTGAAGTTTTTAAAACCATAATCGGATCTCTACCTATTATTTATTATTGGTCAATAAAATACCTTTGGAAACAATTTATTTTATTGATCTTATAACTGTCAGAATTATAGTTTTTTTTTTTTTTTTTTTTTGTTATGGCGTTACAGGACTGGTAGTCCTACTGCCGCCTCAACAACTCTACTCCATTGACGATGCGCCATTATAGGAGGTGAAGTTGGTTGAGGATTCGTAACTTAGGGATGATAAGCGAGTGAGTAGTTAGCTCCTTGCGCTCTGCTGTTGTTTAACGTCCCATCCCAAGGACGATGTAACGCCCGTCGAGAGACTGATAACAGGTGGAGGGGTGTCGTTACACTAACCCCCAAACACCCCAGTCTCTCTGGCCCAACGGCAGCAACTGGCAAGGCAGAGTTGAATGGTCACCCATCCAACTACTGACTGCGCTCAATGTTGCTTAACCTCGGTGATCTGACAAGAACCGAGGTATCCATTACACCAGCCGTTGGGATAAAATTATAGTAGTATAATTATAGTTTAAATACGTTTAAATAGTTTAAATACGGAAATTAATGAAATTAAGTCTTAGTCATAGTCTTAGTCCTGATTTGATAATTTAAAAAATTATTGACAATACGAAATAATTAATTTTTGAATAAAATTTAATTTAATTAACATTTACAGAATACTTACCTTATCTAAAACCTTCTAAAACTCAGAAAAGATACCATCCTCAAGCAAGATTGTAATCTTATAAACAGGTTGTCACTGGCTGACAGGTATAATTGCCGAGCGACATTCTCACCCCATTCTCGTCCCCTTCAACGCGACGAAAATATACCTGAATTCGGCTGACGTGATTTTAGCATGTTTAGTGGGCCGCCTGAATTGATACTACTTGCATTACACCTTACTAATCAATTATTATATTAATATCTAATAATGTTATCGATATGAAACTCTTTTATATCCAGTAGACTATCATAATGCATCTTCAAAAAAAAAAAAATCGGCCCTTTCGAGCCACAGGATTCTGTTAAAATGCGTTTTCATTGAAAAATCGTCAAATTTGTGTCGATTTAATACGCATTTTCTCCAAAATTTGAGGTAATACAATTTTGAAAATTATTCCATTTAAAAGCCAGTAAAATTCCGCTGGATATAACACATTGTGTAAGTTCATCAGGCTTCTGAATGTGTAGCAACAAATGTTTAAAGTTGATATTTCCATTCATTGGGTTGACCTATTCAAACCACCTTAAGCTGCGTTACAACAAAATTAACGTTCGAAAATTAAGAAAATTAACGCAATTTCAATACGTAATACACACAAATATTTTATGTTGCATAAATATGTTCAGAATACTAATTGTTAACTGCTTTTTTAAAAATGTTGAACAAGAATTACTATGAAATATGGTTTTTACTGATTCCCTCAGTTAGGTGATTGTTAATAAATACCAACTGCAATGTGAAAAGATTTTCCTCGAGTGGGACTCGAGCCCACGACCTTCCGATATCCAGTCAGATGCTCTACCAGCTGAGCTACCGAGGCAGTTCACATTGCAGCGGCTGTGTTCCAATATAAGCTGCGTTAGCAACTTACTGATTTTGAAGATTGGGTCAGAAGACCGTGAAGTTCATCCACGTTTGACAACTGACTAACTTAATTCGACTTGGATTTCTCATAAGCAGATGAGTGCGCATATGTATGAAATTACATAATGAAGTTAGTCAGTTGTCAAACGTGGATGAAATTCACGGTCTTCTGACCCTATCTTCAAAATCGGTAAGTTGCTAACGCAGCTTATATTGGAACACAGCCGCTGCAATGTGAACTGCCTCGGTAGCTCAGCTGGTAGAGCATCTGACTGGATATTGGAAGGTCGTGGGTTCGAGTCCCACTCGAGGAAAATCATTTCACATTGCAGTTGGTATTTATTAAGAATTACTATTTTTAATCAATTATTACATTTCGTGACATATTTCTGTCTGAAAAACACTCCCGCGCCAGCTTGGCCAATGCTGTGACGTCACGATCCTCTACTCCAGTTCGAGGTCAAGCCACTCAGTGCATATAGAATGGCGGAGATCTGTCAAAGTATTGCCAAACGGCTTTCTACGATGTATCAGTGGTGTTTTGTGCTTTGCCATCTCTCATAATGTATAATCACAAACACAATTTAATTGTAATGATACAATCGGATTATTCTCAATTTTTAGATGGAAGAAGACATGGAGAATTATATCTACTTCAAAACCATGGGTGGAAGTTTGAAGTCGAAACAACAAACCATTCCCCACATTTTCAATTGCCAGCCAACAAGATGCGACAAGATCGCATTCAAAGTCTATAGTCAGGAATGCCGCACTGAAGCGAACGGCGGCATGTCTTGTAAAGCAGGCCATGACTTCGGCAGTGCCAGGACCGTGTGATGACGATGTTCAAGAAGTTGCTAAGATTTGTAATTGCAATTTAAAAACTTCCCCACTATATTGCACATTTTAACTCACTATGAAATGATTCAGAGCTACATTTGTCTGCTTTTTCCAGAAATATTACCATTTGAAGTCGAGTCAAACGAGCCAAGCCGAGTGAAACCTTCGATTGACACTCCTGGTCTTTCTGGTCCATTACATCGGGACGTAGGTACTAACTACAGAGTACCTTACCGAAGCAAGGCTATAACATGCACCCCAATGACCCTTGTTGGGCAGTTGAGCAGTGAGCATGAGCGAGAACACGGACGAGGAAAAGATCGTAAACGACAGCGATAACGATAACAAACGCAACATATCGCCATGAACATTCGCTCCCATCTGCATTAATGGAGGCTTTAAAGTCCATCTTTCGAGATTTGTCCTGCACTATTGTCCTACGTGCAACCGCTCTGAGTTGTTTAAAATTATCTAAGTTAGCGTTCGATGGGCTTTTGTTAAAATTTCTGAGAGCTCTCTTTCTGTTGCGGATGGCTTCACCACATTCCTCAGTCCACCAAGGAACTGGGATACGTTTTGGTTTGTTTGATATTGTGGGAATGCTCTCCTCCGCAGCAGCTATAATTGTATTTAAAATAAATTTTGTATTTGTAATAAATTCAACTTTGGATTGTACATCAGGGTGATGTACTGAGTCTTTTTAGTCAGCCATGCCAGTGAAGAGTTTCCAGTGTGAGCGATGATTATTCCAGCGACTCCCGGGTCTTGGATGCCACAAGTAATGTTTAAAATTATCGGGAAATGGTCGCTGTTGCACAGGTCGTCGTGGACATAGAAATTGAACATAGGTGCTACAGTTGGAGTACATACACAAATGTCAATTGCGGAGAACTCTCCATTGTAAGCATTGAAACGAGTTTTCTCACCATTATTTAAAATAATAAGATCACGGTCATTAAAAATTTCTTCAAAAAGACGGCCTCTCCCATTAAAATCCGCCATCGTATCACCCCAGAGTGCGTTGTGTGCGTTAAAATCACCCAATAGGACGATGGGCCGGGGAATTTGAGATATTAGATTATTTATATTATGTTTGGTCACCGGGGCCCACTCAGGGAGGTAGATATTACAGAAGGTAATAGGCTGAGGGATATGGACTCTACCTGGACTATGGGTTAGTGAAGCCAGTCGTTGCGATTGTTCTTTGCTTGACGTTTCAAGAAGTTTGCTGGAATGTTTGCTTGTTTTTAGGTATGTTCCGGGAACTGGTGACCTGCCCCGAGCCGACACACTGAGAAGCAAGTACGTTCCATCCTGTGCTGCATCCATGCTGGAAGAGATCGAGGAGAAAAGGCGAGATAAGCCAGTCGTGCTGTTTGTCGACGAGACGACAGACTCCAGGGCCCTCATTCACGTACATGGGATAAGCCATGATAGCGAGTGGTAAGGCGTGGTAGACCGTGTAACAGTTTAAAAAACTATTACCTGCCTAACATCTATTCCACCTATTGGGTTTTGTATTTTCCCACTCTTTTACTGTTAGTTATCTGTTCGGCCGTGTGATAGCGCCACTGCTCGGTCAAGTAGCATGGTCCGACCTTGTAGGTTTTGATGCGAGCTGTCATTCTGACTTTGTACAGGTAATTTTCCATTACCGGATGTAATGTAAGGGATGATATTTTGTCTTGCTCGAAAAGCATGTAACTTCCCTCGATGTCTTTTCGTGTCGTCTACCGAGGGGTTTGGACGTGAACTCCGCGAGCCAGGGTAAACCGGGAAGCATGGTAAAGTAGATTCACATACGGCTCACGCCTTTCAGTTTTAGTCTATGAATGTTTTCTTAGACTTTCATTTGTGTTTTTGCTAAGAAGTCTTGCCCTTAGTCTATTTGTAGAGCCAAGCTGGTTTCGTTCATTCGATTCATTTTGTGAGTTTGAGGCGTTTGACTGTCTTGCTTGCTACCGACGTTTTGCCAACCTCGTGGTTTTCTTGAGGGGCGTTCTCTGATCAAGACGTCCTGTTCGTTCCCTTCGGTTTTCGTCTCGGATAGACCATTATTCTGTTTAGATCTGTATTTCGAAATTCCATTATTATACAGCTATTTTATGCTTTCCACAATTTGAGTACGTATGAGAAAGGTATAGAAGGTACCAGAGTAAATGTGCACGGAGGTTCTCGAACCAAAGTGCTAGCCTATTTTGACTCTAGTGTTTAGTAATCTGTCGAGGAGGCTCTCGAGGTAAGTGTTGGCATTGCCACACTGTATTATTTAATTATTTACTTTTCTTTCTTGTTCAATCTAGTAACTTCATGGGCCGGCGGCCATTTGCATTTTTCTACTCAAACCATGTGCTATTTATTTTATGCCTGTTCAGTTCAGTAACTCTTTTGAGTTGATGGTTTTGTATAATAAAACCACCTGTGTGGATTATTTCTTTTGTAATTCTGAGTATTGAGTTGTACTGAGTAACCACTGCCGAACATCTTTGTAGTCTCCTAGTTCCTACTCTGTTTAATTAATTGTTTTTCTATGCTCAAACCCATCGACCTATCTATGACTGAGCTAGCCACTAGGCAAAGACACACCACGACCTGCTCGTGGTGTTAAGGTGGACGCTGTCAGCGGCCGAGGTTATTGACGCGGCTACAACCGGGTGGCAGTGGTATCGGTATTCACGATGAAGTTATCATGTCTTACCCCGGGGTAGAGTCTACCCCTACCTCGAGGCAGGGGTAAGCCGTGGTAACCAAGTTTGAAGTTGGTGGTAACTTATTGGCGGCCATTTTTAACTTGACATGACTGTCAAAACAACTGTTTGAAGTAATTCCTTCGCGTCGTCATCTGATCAGCTGTGTTGTGTGTTTATTGTATCTAATTTGTCTTTTACTTACGTTTTCTATGTTAGTTCATGTTTATTTAGTCATTCCACACAATATCGGATAGTATTATTGGTTCTAGTAAGTCAATCCATGGACCTTATAACCTCCAAAACATTTCCTTAAACACTAGATATAAGTAATAAACTTCAAATTTTTATGTTGCAGAGTTAAGTTAGCACTGAATTCACCGTAGAAAACTTTTGTTGCACCAGATTTTATTGAACTAACAACTTTCGTTCCGTATTTGTATAGTTTATCGTTTGGAATTTACTGTCACTATTTTTAATAAAGACAAATGCAAGCGCGCGGAAAATGATATTTGAATCTAATTGGTGGAGTAATCCACTGCCTACTTAAAATTTACGTTCTATTTGCACTATTCAAATTTCAAGTAGGCAGTGACCTAACACCAAGATACCACTGCTTCGTGAATACGAATGTGTCATTCGCTACCCCGGGGTAGGCAATGATAAGGACAATGTACGTGAATGAGGGCCCAGGGGGCCCTAGGTCCTCGCAATATTAATTCGTACCATGACATCGTCCGCCACGCAAGATGCCATCGTTGGATCGGTGCTTTCATTGACGGTGCAGACTATTCCAACTGCAGCCAAGCTATAATGGAATGTTTATCGGCCTATCAAGTGAAGTGGTCTAATGTAGTTGGACTTGTGTGAGACTCACATGGGCGCTTGCTTTCGCGCGTTAAACACGAACATCTCCTCCACATTCAGTGCTGGGCCCACACAGTTAATTTAGTCGGTGACGTCTCCATTAAAGAACTAAATGAACTGAACTCGTTAGTCACGAAGACGAAGATGGCGTTTCTCAAAGAAAATCACCACGAGTTTACCCCAAAACTGTTCCCACCTCCTGTGATAGTTAACAAGCGGAAAACCAATAAAATTCACAATGTACAAGCGGCCCGACAGCGAAAGATGCAGCGTGCATTATACAGAGAAGAAGTCGTCGATGGTGCGAGTGTTTTACAGGGAAAGAGGTACTTTATTAAAATGCAGATTTTACACAGCACTGGACACGATGGACCGATGCAGAAAAACAATTAGCCCTGTCACTTCGTTACAAGTCGCCGACCCTCTATTTTGACATGAGAGATCGTTTAAATTCCAGTTACCAAGTAAATCCACAATAGAAAAATAGCTTAATAAGTTGGACCTACAACTCGGCATTTGCACATCTCTGATGACCCAGCTGAAAGCAAAGATGGCGGGGTTGAGCATAGCAGAGCGGCAGTCTGTGTTATTATTTGATGAAATGACAATTAAAAATGATTTGACTTATAGTAAAAAATATGACTACGAGGAAGGTTTTGAGGATCTGGACGTACTGGGAAGGAAATTGGAATCTGGTACACACATATTAGTGTTTATGCTCAGAGGGTTGAACGACAATTGGAAGTTGCCGGTGTCGTATTATGTTTCAAAGAACACCGTCAGCGGATCCGACATGCTAGAGCTCCTGAAGATCTACGTCAACAGTCTCTATGATTCGGGTGCAAACATCAAAATGATCACCTGCGATCAGGGTCCAAACAACCAGAAGCTAGTAAGATGATTGCCCATCATTGAAGGAGAGCAGTATTTCTTGCATTCCAGTGGCCGCAAAATATATGTGAATTATGACGTCCCGCATCTCTTCAAAAGCGTCCGCAACAATCTGCTATCAGGAGATTTCACGGTGGAGATCGACGGCAAAACCAGCCCGGTATCGTGGAAAGATATCACTAAAGCGTACGTGATAGATTCGCACTCCACTCTTGCAAGAGCTGCCCCGAAGCTTAGTTTAAAGCACGATGGCCGCCTAAGCTAGATCGCTCATGTTTGTGCTCTGCGTTTTATTTATACTTTGTGTCTTTTAATGTATTAACTTACGTTTTGGGTGTCGGAGAACAGTGAGTGAAAGTGATTTGGACCAGTGGGTGATTACAGGTGTGAGGGAGGAGCTATTCATCATATCAAAATGTGACATATCGTGCTCGACTATTGTATTGCGCGTACACAGGAGTTGATGAGGAGGAGGAGGATGGGTTGGCGCTATTACTGTCCTTGCCTTGCAAGTATGGAACTCTACCTCTTCTCCTAATCTCACTATGTGGGGATGTCCAGCTGAACCCTGGGCCAGTTAATGCGCGAAGTATTGAATATTCAGCCAAAAGATGTAACGCAGAATAGCGCGACGACGAAAGATCTGCTGCAGCAGAAGATTAAACCAGACGATTTCCAGGTTGGTATGGAAGTTATGAGAACCTCCAGAGATGGAGGAATTCCAATTGGAATTGAAAATGGGAATGTTGAAGAATTGAAAGTTAGTATTCAGAGGGCACTCGGCGACGATTACGAAGTGAACGCACAAATAAAAGTTAATCCGAAACTAAAAAGTTTATAAGCACCATACTCAAAACAACAAGTATCTAAACTGTACAGTGTCAAACACGACGACTTACAAAAGAAAAAGCAGATAATTTTAGCCCTCCATCAACATCATTAACTTCTCCCGCCCCATTAGCATCTCTCGACGACCAAACCACACCGACAAGACTGACTACTCCACTACACACTCCCACCGGTTCTTTAAGGCTGGTTTCTTCCTTTTGACAAATTCCCGACCTCCCTTCAGGACCGACTGACAAAAGAACTGCGTGTATCTCCTAGCCAGAAGCACGACTTGGTGCGTCTTCTGTGCGAGGAGATTCACGCTATAGAGCAAATGCCAGGGCCACCCTTTCTGTCTTCCGTTGCACAGCGCCTCGTTTCACAATACCCGACAAGCTTTAAAGAGGTTATGTGCAACGGGAAACTACTGGGCACAGGCTACACCGACCTAGAAAGACAACTAAATAATAGGATGGAGACAAAAAACAGAGGCATTCAACTTTTCCCAGACATAACCAAAAAAAGACTCGTAAGAAAGATAGGTACGGGACCATCAAATATTTGCCAAATGAAATCCCCGACGGTGAGACGCCGAGCCCAACAATCTTCACATCACATCGTGTCTAAAATTAATTGTATCTACATTTCACAAAAATAATTTGTAGAAAGTCCAACAACATGACGAAACTCAAAGGAATTTCAAATCAATATATTAGTTATACTAATATAGTTTGTTTTGTGTCCACGTCAGAATAAATTGGGTGTGAAAGTACCAATATGAACATACAAGTATATTATGCAAAGTGTTTATCTCTATTTTAAAAAATAGACGCATTTTAAAAATACTTGCAATTTCAAGATACAGCCGAAATACAAAACGAAACTCACAAATTATGTCTATCGAAAATATCATTAAAAGCCAATTATTCTTGAAATTCGTCAGACTTGTAGGTATAAAAATCTCCAAACATCCTGAAGTATTAGTCCCAATAACCATGCAAAGGTTTAAGTTGATCGATTGAACCTTTATGATTAAAATGTTCCTT
The DNA here is from genome assembly GCA_934045905.1 of Leuctra nigra. Lineage (NCBI taxonomy): Eukaryota > Metazoa > Arthropoda > Insecta > Plecoptera > Leuctridae > Leuctra > Leuctra nigra. Next base: position 43,299,680 of record OW203764.1, on the reverse strand, counting down.
GTTAATATTCAAAACTCATAGGATCTATTTAAAAAGAGGATACCTGGGACCACTCATATGATAAAAGTGTGTGTACTTACACAATATTAGACGATCTGTTGAACGGTCATATCACTATCAGTTTCATACGTTTGAAAGTTGCTCTAACTACCTTGGAACTATAAAGAGTCGAAGTAGCCGTGATCAACATTTTTGAGTTATTTGACAGCCAACAGGCAAAATGTCAGTAAAATTTCAATAACGTTTGTATTTAAACACAGATAAGTCTGAAAATTGTCAAAAATACAGATAATGTTGGTCCCAATGACCATGCAAAGTTTTAAGTTGATCGGTCATACGGTTCTAGTTTAAATTACAAAAATCATATGAAATATTTTTTTAAATTTTAACCAATGGGAGGATTTGGCTGAAACTTTGTATGATTGGGTACAATGTTGGTTGCAATGACTTTAGATTGACTTTAGTTTAGATGACTTTAGAACGGCTCGTCAACGACGAGGTTATATCGCGCACATTAATTATTTTACTTTAAACTTTGTTGAATTAAGTGGAGGACATTGGGAGGGGGTTGACCTAACGGGCCCGATCCGGGGGAGTCCAGCACTGGTGGGAATGCCAGGCCGGAATGGGGACGGACCGGGAGGTGTAAGGATTCGGGCCGGCGGAACCCGATTTCAGGGGGATCACCATTTCGAGGGGGAAGGCCAGCCCGATGGGGACCGCAAATTCAAGGGAGGACATGGTTAGGCCAACCCTGGCAGCACTTTGTCTGGACCTAACCACTGACCTGTCCGGCATGGGTAACCCTTACACATGAGCATATGCTCGCCGGCGTAGCTGCAATGGATCGTTGGCCAACACAAACCCCACCACCGCGATAAGGTGGCAGCCGTCGGTGGGGTGCAATGACTTTGCTTAATTTCAAATTGATCAAACCAACCAATCAAAAGATAATTTTTTTAAAATTTGAACCAATGAAACTGTAATTTGAAACTGTATTTGAAACTGTATCCACTTTAACCTTAAAAAGAATTCTGAAAACACAAAGTTAAATATTAACTTTAAAAATCAAGATAGAGACAATGAAATAAAACAAATTGATGAAACTAGATTTCTGGGAATAGTAATAGATGAACAATTGAATTGGAAGTCTCACTGCAATAAATTAATAAGGAAACTACAATCCTCATACTTCTCACTAAAGTCAATTATTAAACACAAAGAAGAAGGTAATATACCGGGAAACAACTTAATAAAATACAAATAATTGAACAGAAACACTGGTATTGTCAAGAAATAAAAAATAAAAAGAGTCCGCAATATTTCGCCGATACGTTCGACCGGCTTTGTCAAGCGAGACTGGCGAGTTCCGATACCACTACTGCTTCTCTGACGTCAGCCCCCCCACCAAGAGGCCTCAACTGTGACCATATATGGCCTGACGTCTACCTAACCGATTTTCGCGCCGAATTGAACCGAGCCTTCACCACAGGACGAAGCATAGCCACCCATACGTCATCAAAATGACACGATGACTGACTAATAACTTCATCCACACATGTGATGAACGCTGACTCAATAAATTTTCTTTTCCTAGCGTTACTTTCTTTATATACTATAGCAGAATCCCAATCAAAAGTGTACATGTTAGTCCACGCATGTTCAGCTACTAACGATGTAGAAATTTTATGATTTTTTACGTTATCTCGATGTTCTTTAATACGTATGTCAAGTGGCCTCCCTGTTTCACCTATATACACTTCTTGACACTGACATGGGAGCGCATAGACAATTTCCTTGGAATTCTGCTGAAGATCAACCGGTTATGGTATACCGGTATACGAGGGAGATTCGGGAGGCGGGCTGATGTTCCTGCATCGTCTGAGCAACAAGTACTACCTGCGGGGCGTGGTCAGCGTCGCCTTCAAACCGCCTGGACTCAACGACATAAAGTGTTACGACCAGCACTACTCGGGGTCTACCAGAGTCAACGACCAGAAGACTCTGAAGCGGCTCACGACGCTGCTCCCGACTCGTGAGTTATAATCATGCACAGCTCGTAATGCGTGTAATACAAACAATGTAACTGAGCTACGTGAAATCAATACGAAATTAATTGTACTAAAAGAGCAGTAATACATACCATCAATTACGGTCAAATTTGTACACGAACATGTAAGAAGAGAGTCCAATATCTGAGTTTAAAATTGTTATTTTCTTCGGGCATCCCGAAGCGAAAATGTTTGTGAAACACTTCAGTGCTGTTTGACCTTCTTAGTACTGATATTCCCACTTCTCTGAGCGCGCGAGTGAGTTTGTTTTGATCTCTGCTTGCAGTGTCCACGCGACTGACCACGCATGCGCCTGCGCTCTGCCCGGCATTTCCCAGCTCCGACTCACTCCATGTCACTGCATGTCGCCTGAACAACCAGGCAGTGAGCTGCGCAGAGCCCGCGCGCACCAACACTGTGGTTAACATCAGATGTAGTCATGGTTACGTGTCCAATGACTCGGCAACAAGTTGGAGCGCGAAGTGTACGCGAAGAGGAGACTGGACACAGCCAAAACATTATTGCATACCGACTCAAGGTAAAGTAGAAGTCAGAAGTCAATAATGGTTTAATCACTTCAACTGCGAGTAGTCAAGGGTGTTCATAGATTTAGAATCAAGAATTACTGGATTAATTATCCAGTGATAACTCTAAGTTTGTTTTTTATCTAATCATATTTAAAATTTAAAATAATTTCGTCAACCATTTCGTCTCCAATCGATTCCAAAAATATGCCTGCAACAAGCGCCAAATCGCACCACTTTAACAGCTGAGAATAGTACGTCAAGAAATCGAGTGCGTCAATCATATCATCTCTAGATTGTGATTCGTTCTGTTAAATTACATGCAATATTACTGAAATTGCTAATAAATACTAACAAAATATGCACCATTCGTTTAAAACAGAATTGCCATAATGAATACAGAAGTGACGTCCCTTCTAAAGGGTAGTGTATATCGCGCCTGCGCATTGTCTTCCCGCAGTACTTGACAATATGCTATGTATTTAGGTCCAATGAGATGCGCCGCCATCTTGAAAGATGCTGGAACGAGTTCGTTGACCTGCCTATCTGGCGGTGTTCTTGTCAACTGTGCTCAACCAATGGCTGTCGGCACAACATCGACCTTAACATGCAACAAGGGACATCTCATAGCAGAAAGCAACGCCACTGTGCAGGCAGCCACTTGTAATCGAGACGGCTCTTGGAGCAACCTGTTGCAGTGTGTGCCAGGTAACAAACCATCAGTGGCGGCTCGTCCATAAGGGCTAGTGGGGCTAAGCCCCACCAATAATTTTTAAGGATCATTTTTTAAGTATTTAACATTTTTCTGAAGAGTAATGTTATTGCATGAGAAATCATATGTGCCAAAATTATTTTTTAATTTACATAAAGTATTCAACGAATACTACATAGAGTATTCAACGCCAGGTCCGGCGTACAGACCCGGAATATATATTCAATACATTATTGATTTTAGTACATTTTACCGATATTTAAGAACACGTTTTGGTTGATTTGATCAGATATGTTTACTTTGACAATGTCTTTAAAGTACTACAATTTTAATTAGAAATCCAGTGATTTAAAATGTTAATCGGTTTGGACGAAGTCCTCCCAGTGTCATTACATAAATACAATTAAATGTACGTCACACATTTTCGTTTCATCTTCATTTTTAAAAATGATTGCTTCTTTGAATATTAAATCCTTTATTCAAAGATTGCTCTTTCCGTAGTCTAAGAACACAAGAAAAAGCTCGACAGTTTGCCTGCAGACATTTTCATCGTGACTGAAACGTGGATTAATAAATCATTCGTGGACAATGAAGTATTCTACAATGTTTATAGGAAGGATAGGAACACGAATACATGGGGTGGTGGGGTTGCGATCGGTGATCGGTGTTAGTCTTCAATATGCTGGTCGAGAGGTGATTGGCCGCACAGTCGAGAGCATGATAAAGAAACTGCTGGATAATGAACTACAGAAGCTTTTCTCCGGGAGCGGAAGGAAGATGAAGAGAAGCTTCAAGAGAACTTTTGTATACGCAGCAATGGAAAGTAAGTAGTGTTGGCCCAGTACTACTGTCTCGGCAAATGAAACACCCACTTATGGAACATGTTATCATTCTCTATTTGCTCAGTGGCTGAACGCTTGTATCATCGGGAACAACACGAACAACTATGCAGAAGCTGCCATGAGGATTTTGAAAGACAATGTCTTTGAGAGGGCGAATACAATTAACCTCGTCTAAACACAGACATCGTCATCACTCGGTTCGAAGGCTACTATGAACGTAAGCTGCTGGATGAATCGATCAAAATCCTCGCTCAAAACATTGCAGCAATGCACGTTAAACACACAGAGCGCAGCGAACGTACAGGACAAGTGTTGCATAATGTTGCAGGGCTGCTAGCAACTTGGGACATGATGGACGGAGACTGGGATGCTGATGTTACATTCACAGCAGTAGGCACACTACTTGAATGGATGGCAGCGTAAGTTGACTAAGATGAGTCGGGGCTTATATGTCTAAGCAATGGTGACCCTGGCCAAGAAAGGTACGATCACAGAGGCGAAGGCAGGTACCCTTGACCAACAGCTGCGAGATGAAGGGCTTGTGATTCCCCAAATCACCCCTCACCTCATTGGAGGAATATATGGTGCGATAGGTGCCGGAGTAGATGAAACGAATGCAGCTGCGGTGTTCACCTCTGTCACTCAATACTCTGTCACTCCGGATGAAGATCACACTGCAGCAAGTTGTGAATAGCGGACTGACTGCCCTTCTTGCTTTCAAAGCTGCCATTGTTATGTTTGAAACTTTTGGATGGCGGGACGTGAACAGCTTACTTCCAGGTGAGCATACCAAGGTTCTGGCAGCCATTGCCACAGTTGGGAATAGTCAGTATTTCGGATTTGCAGCAGACTTGGGAAATGCTAGATCCACTAATGGCATCTTTCACGTGAAGCTAGACATAGAATGCGCTACTGTTCCACAGCTGCACGTCCGCCATTATCCGTCATTGTTTGTATGCCCACGATGTTAATTTTCGCTGTTATTTGTTGATTTATGTTTTATTTCTTGTATTAATTATTCATTTATGGCCATGGAAACCTGGACTATTGATAAATTAAAAGCTGATCTGCGAATTCGTGGTGCTACGTTACGTGGAAAGAAAGCAGACTTGAAGCAGATAGGTCAGATAGCAGAATGGGCTCACGATTTTTGAAGAAAGTCAAAGAGAAGAAAGGTGTTCGCCTGTCTGACGGCAAACGCTTGGGAGGAAAAGGTAGACTGTCCAAGGTGGAAATCGACAAGCTGCAGCAATACTATGGTACTGCAATTCGCCGGAACAACAACAACCTGGCAGCCATGAAGAAAGACCATCAATATGTCGACGGATGCTGAGCCACAAAACGGACTCTGTCCGAAAGGACTGACTCTTGGTGCAAGTTTCATCGGACCAAAGCAACAAGGAATTAATTAAAATTAATTAATTAATAGAAATAAATTAAAGCAACAGAAATTAATGCAGCTGGTCTTGCTAGTGGAGAAACGGAATCCATTGTTATCCGCCTAGCGCATAAGTCGGTTGACCGATAGCTGAATCTGACTTTCAGCGGAACTCAGTTTGGCCGACTTTACGAAGATCGCAAGGTCGTGCATTAATACGGGCCTATTAATGCAAGACGCGATTCCGTTGATTGCGATCAGGAACAAGGAGCAGCTTAAGACAGAGCCTTGGGGGACTCCGTTTTCCAACACTTGTAGGGATGAGGAGGTACCTGCCACTCGTACCCGGAACTTTCTATTACTAAGGAAGTTCTCAATAAAAGAGGGCAGGTGGCCTCTGAATCCCCACTCGTGCAACGTTCTTAGAATCCCGTGCCTCCATGTCGTGTCGTGTCATAGGCCTTCTCAAGATCAAAGAGGACCGCTAGCAAATGTTGTCGAGAAAGAAATGAGTTTTGAATGGCTGCCTCCAAGTTCACTAAATGGTCGAGTGATGACCTGTTTTTGCGGAAACCGCATTGACTTGGCGTTATCAGTTTCCGTCGCTCGAGAACCCATACGAGTCGACGGTTGGCCATGCTTTCTAATATTTTACATAGTGCGCAAGTTAAAGATATTGGACGATAGCTGGATGGTTGAAGGCGGTCTTTGCCTGGCTTTAGGATAGCGATTAGCGTCGTCTCGCGCCAAGAGTCTGGAAAGGCTTCGCTAATCCAGATGTTATTGAGCACATATAGGACGTGAGTCAACGCTTCAGGAGAAAGATTCCTCAGCATCCTATTGTGTACCTGGTCAGGTCCAGGGGCGCTGTCACGCGACTCCTGGATGGCAGATTCCAGCTCCCAATAGCTGAAGGGTTGATTATACTCTTCAGTATTGGTGCACTTAAAGTGTATTACCTTAGATTCTTCTCTGGTCTTGATTTGGAGGAATGTCGGAGAGTAGTGCCTGGAGCTAGACACCTCGGCGAAATGAGTAGCCAGGGCGTTAGCGATTTCTTCATGGGAGGTAAGAAGGTTTCCACCTGCCATAAGACCCGATATTCCAGCGTTGGCGAATTATGGATTTCCGGGTGATTTTAGTGAAAATCACATTAGCGATATTTTCACTTCGTCTAAGAAGCACAAGGATGGGTACAGTCTGGTCAAGTAACCTGGACCCTTACCTAATATCGCGAAATGGTAGGACGGTGCTAGATTGCACGGTGCTACTTCTTAATAACCCGTAGTAGCACCGACCTTAAACTCAGCACCATAGCAGCACCAACATTTCGAGATATAAGGATTATTAGGGTTTAACGGCGCGTCAACGACAAGGTTATATTGTGCACATTAATTTTTTATTTTTTTTAGGGTACAGTGTGTTACTGAGTAATGCTGTGCCGGGCTATGTGTTTGCAAAAAGTGAAGTGGAGGCTTCGTTCTCTACAACAAACATTACAGAACCCAAGGTAAGTTAGACGCCACCTCCGGTAGCGTAGCCGCTGGTTACTGTTCTTGTCCGGCAGGAATCCGTGGAACATGCAATCATGTCGCAGCCCTTCTTTGGTTCCTGCAAGATATAGCGTTAAGTGGACATACATTTGTGCCTGAGGTTGAGATATCGTGTACCGAGCAAGCAAGCGTTGGGCCTTGGCCCGAAGAAATCTAATGTTAGAACCAAGCTGTTCAAACACTTGCTTTTTATAAAACAACAACCAGGAAAGTCAATAAGGAAGAAACAAACGTACAATCGAACTAGTCACCACAGTCACCACAGCTAGTGACAGCTTCACTGCGAAAACTTTGCACAAATTTAAAGAAAGAAAATGTTTTCTTTTTCTTTGTGCAACCTTTGTAGGCCGTCGTCCGTTGTCTGTGTCATAGGAAGATACACATTCAACATGTTTGTAGTTTGTAGCCCAACAGAAAAACACATTTCCTAGTAAAAGAGTTCGATGCTTGAAACAACTCTCCAACACTTGTTGTGCACATCACATACGAAGCTCTGCTCAATACTCTCGAAGTATTGTCCAATGATAAAGAGAGAGAGACGTCAAGCTCAGCAGAGTCTTTCTTGACTACTCTGACCACATTCAAGTTCATTCTAATGCTCCTTTGTCATGAAAAGTAATTTTGCTAAAACCACGCCGTTGTCGAGCTATCTACAGGCGAGGGATTTCGACTTCTTGGCACTCGTTGAATCTACCACAAAGTCCTGAAAGGTTGCCAAGCGTGAAGAGTGCAGCAGACGTCCCGTTTGACGTAATTCAAAAAATTGCACAGTGGCTACCAGCTATAGATAGCATTAAATTAACAACATAATATGTAATGTTTGCCAGAAGTTTTAAAGAACTAAATGCAGCGTTTATGCTTAAACTCCTGCATTCTACTCCCACTGCGGTACAATCTACCGAAAAGAATGACGTGTTTTATGATTTCGAAGAAGGAGAAGAGAGCAGAAAAGCCGGATAACAAGGCCGTATCCAAGATGAAAGTTCGGGAGGGGGGTGGGGGGCGGACATTATGAATATTTTGAAAATTAACAAGGGGAAACAGGAGGTTCGGGGACCCAGCTTCCGATAAAATTTTGGATCAAGGTCATTTTAACTAAGGTGCAATTTTGAATCGCAGTGTAGGTATAGCTTTTTGGGGGAATTGTAAATTACAAAATATCAAATAATTGGTCTAAGACGTTTAAAAATAGGTAGTACATTAATTAAGCTCATTAAGATAATACAAGCCCGGGGTGTATAGCTCCGGAATTTTTTTGGAATTTTAACTCGATTCTAACCATTTTGAAACGTATTCAAATCTTCAACAATCAACTTCAACAATTTGGATTTTTTAGGTTAGCTGTTTGAGGTTATAACACCAATGTAGGAAGGTTTTCGCCGTTGGGTGGACAACGTACGCCCGATGGGTGGAAAAGATCGATTGCGCTAACCACATCATAAAAAAATTACACTAACAAGCTCCATAAGCCGAAGGCGGACACCGGGAAGCTCAGCACCCCCTGACGATGGCAGATGTTTAACGGTGGACTTTTGGAGCTCTGTGGCTGTGGAAAGTTACTTGGGCGTAACAAGCCACTTTATTAGCAGCGATTGGTAATTACAATCGCGTGCTGTGGAGGCGCGGGTCGTGTCCGATAAACCACGGCTGCCAATGTAGCGGACATGCTACGAGCTGTGGATAGCCGACAAAGTTGTAGACTACGTGACCGATAATGCCCCCAACACGGTCAAGGCTGTTGATATCATGAAGGCAGGCCATGCACGCTGCACAGCCCACACCATCCAGCTGTCAGTAACCAATGCCTTGAAACTGCAGGCAGGCTGTCAGCGACTTCCTTCAGAAGGTTTACATGTTTACAAACATATGATTTTTGTGGAATGCGAATATTATTATACCTATAACCTTAAGAACGAAGATGATTTGATTCGCATTATTGTAGAAAATATACGCTTGTTTATCTTTCACTTTTTGTTGCTAAAGAATATGCGATTGCCAAAAATGCCATAACTATTAACTGGTGGTGATGCATCATTAATAAAATAGGTTATTCTCGAGCTTTATATCTCGTTGAAATATGTGTAATGTGTGTATGTGTATATTAATTTAATAAAACTTTCTTTGTCATTGTGTGTTTGTAGTTCCCCTGAGCTACGGTGCTATATTCGAGCACATAGATGGAAAGAAGAGATGCCTACGGGAGGGTGAAGCAATTGCCAAATCTACATTCCTGGCTGATTGATATGTCACCAGTCATTGCAAAGATGAATAAAAATAGTGTCGAACATATTTCAGTCAACAACATCGAAGCCACCACATGAAGTGTCGATCGAGCATGCTCTCACACCGACTGTGAAGGTGGTGTTGGCTCATTGTAGCTGCAAGGCCAGTAGTAGCGAAGAAACTGAGAGTAAAGATGAAGTGGAAGAGCGGCTAAATCAATCGGGGCTACCTCGACCCTCATTGGTTAATTTTTAACGACTGCTGCAATTCAATTCTCGCGCCGTGGGATACCTACTTATTTGAAAGCCCAGTCCAAACTTGCTTGACCAAAAGTTGATATGAGGCCTTTATGAGTAAAATCATTAATTATTTTCTGCCTTACTTACTTCACACAGGGAACAGATAGGTAAATAACACTAATAATTTGCCTATTTTTAGCCCTGCAACCTTGGACGCCAGCCCCTCCAAGGACACCCAGGATGAGGACAACGGAGCCCGAGGCATCAATGACCATCGATGGCGAGGACTCAGACACGGCAGACGATCAGGAGCAACCATTGGACAATCGTGCAGTGCAGACATCCGTGGGGAGGCAGCTGGCTATCACAAGTGTGGAGGGCTTCGCCAATTTGATCTCTCCGTCGCTAACACCATCCGAGGCACGTAAGCGCTCGCACGATTCGTCCGCCGTCACTGCAGTCCTGTCCTCAATAGCCAACAAATTGCAGGACAAGAAGCAGGAGGACGCTGACGAAGTTTTTAGGAGATTGGTAGCCCAAGAACTTCGTCAGTGCCAAGATGCAGAGGCTAAGAAATTTGCCAAGAAGCGAAGCTTTCGCAAGACCTTCGATCCCGGAGGCACCGACAGTGAAATATCGAACACTAACTTGATTATTATTGTATTTGTGTCTTCGATCGCGAAAGCCCCGACATTGCTGGCACATTGACTTGATTACTTTGTCTTTCTTCTTCTTTATTTGATATGAAAAGCCACACTTATATAGGTATCAATATTTCGACCAAGGTTATTTTGTATTTGTGCGTGAACTTGATCCGTTCATTGTATTTATGATCTTTTGACCTTGAGCCATTTGAAACCATTTATATTGATCATATTGGCCCGTTTGTACGCAGCAAGAAAGGGAATATGTATATCTTAGCAGTAATCTGTAATCTCACGAAACATGTCCACTTGTACCCTGCTAAAGACACGTCAGCGAAGGGCGTGATATCGAGTCTGACAAGCCTAGTGAATGAGAGAGATTTACCCCGTAGAATAACTTCTGACAGAGGGACATGTTTTGTTAGTCACGTGTTCGAGCAACTGCACTGAACGAGGCAATGCGCACTGCTTCAATGCTACGAGGACCCCACGAGCGAACGGCCAAGTGGAAAGAGTGAACTCCGATGATTGTAGCAGCAATCTACCACGAAGATCTCAAGGACTGGGACGTCAAGCTGAAACTTGCGGAGCGAGACTTGAACAACGTCATCAATAAGTCAGTATGCATACCTTTAACTCAGTTTCACTAACGCTTGACAGTATTTTGAGAGATATTACACAAGAAGAAAAAGTGTAGCTATACTTAATTCTTGTGTTTCTATTCAAGCTAGCACTATAGGTACATGCACTATTCATGGACGCCGTTTTACTTTTCCGCGCGGTTCATAAAAAAAATCATATTTCTTAAACCAAAAGTCCGCCCATTCAAACCCAAAGCTGAACAGTTTGCTAGGGCAATAACCCGTCCATGGACGAAAAGTTGGCAGCTTGTGAAGTATTGCATGTGATGGCTAAGCATGTGGGTAAGTTGTCTGCATAATTATCTGATATTTATTTAATGTTAGTAGTACATCTCATTCCTTACTTTGTTTACCGTGTATATATGTAATATCGATTTCATTAGTGAGTTGCAATTTATTTCATTAACGTATAATCAAAGATATGTTTTAAAATTACAAAAATTAATAATTTAAACACATTATTAAATTAAATTTAATTTAAATGAAATCCAATCAACATTCAGGACGTCAATCCCCTTGACGAAGAACCACTTACGATGATAAGCAATGATGAACCTCAGGACTCGGATACTCATTCAGCTTCTGCTGATCAGCAGATAGCTTCTGTAGTGTTAGTGCAGCTAGATATATTAACCTTGCTATAAACATAGATGGCTGTGTTGAATATGTTTATAATTATTGAGTACAATAATGGATTGAGATGAATGAAGTCATGAATTTTACAATGGTGACGAGGATGGAAGTAATTTTACTTGTAATTGAATAATTAACGGAAAAAACTATTCAAGTTTGATTGATAATTACATAATTGAGTAAGAAGTAATTCGTTAAAGAAGAAAATGAGTGGAAAACTCAGTTTCGAAGCTGATTATTGATAAGTTACCAAACAATTTAGCCCAAGCAGTCAACTCGCAACATTTACTCTAGTGGTTCAGACTTCGATTCCAGTGGCCGTCTTTCCTGACTCACGTACCTATTAGTGCTTTCCCATAGAAGATTTAACCATTTGTTGGGAATCCATTCTAATAGGCCAAGACCGCCTCCTTTCCACTGTCCGCGTGTCTCATTATCATCATCATCGTCGTCGTCACCATCAACAATAGTGAACGTTCGATTTTGATTCACAATTTTGCTTCACAGTTTCTGAGAACTGTGAATCGATATCGAACGTATGAACTTAAAAAGAGGTTCTATCGATCTTTTCAAGGCAATTCCAATTTGTTATGTAATAATGGCAAATAGGACAATAGCATCGTATACAGAAGTCTTCCAGAAATTGAAAGATATGATGTCTACTGGCTACTTACCCTCAAAAGTAATAAGTGATTACAAGAATGGATTACAACGAGCATTGCGAGAAGCATTCCCAGACATTACCCTTCAGGGATGCTGGTTCCACTTTGCTCAGGTAAAGTACTACTACTTGTACATCAAGATCAAACCATTGAATTTGATAAACACTATATTTGAGAGAGCGACTCCTTTTGACTCATTTGGCACATACCCATGCCTTTTTTCTGTAAAAAATATATACAGGTCATATTTTTTCTTTGATCGAGCTGAAATTTTTCACACATGGGGGGCTTGTTGACTTAAATTTTTTGTTGTAATCCGTCGATTGGTTCAAATTTCCAAAATTATATCTTCCGGTTGGTAATTTTAAATCTTGCCAAGTCATCGCAACCAACATTGTCTCAAATCTTACAAAGTTTCAGCCAAATCCTTCTATTGGTTACATTTTTTTAAACTCTCCCTAGATTGGTAGAAATTCCGTAACACTCATTGTTGCCTAACACATCTCACACCTTACTCCTCCACCCGCTACATTGAAGCAATGCATGTTAAACACACAGAGCGCGCAGCAACACACACACGTCCGACTCGTTGAGCCTCCGACTGCCGACTAACAAGATCAGCATTGCGCGGCTGGCTGGTAATTTCAGGACAGCTTCAGGGAGTTTACACAATTTTTCGAGAACAAAACCACAAGTGTCTGTGCAATTTATACATTTGTACCTTTAGAAATCGATTTTACGTTTCAATTTATTTGCATAAACATATTTTAAACAATCTCTATTTCCAATTTTTTCAACAGAAGCAATCTCAAAGCGATGGAAGAATTCGGACATCATAAAAATATCAATTTTCAGAGTAGAATCAACATAAATACATGAAATATCGTGCTTACTGTGTGAACATTAGCTGATAGTAAGTCACTGGTAGTTCAATGTGTTCTCCCAGGTCTTCTGCTCCTGCTGCATTCAAGAGAGTGTATTGCAAGTGCCAGTGGAAGATTGCGACGTATGTGACAGTTCTTCAAGTGACATTATGAAAACAAACTTCTGTTAGCGGCGCCAGTCATGATTTTCACTTTCATCCAGATCGCTCTCGGAATAGACTTGTGAAATAAATTCAATACGTTGTCCTGGAAACCTACTTACAAGATTAAATGCAAGAATGCATACATTCCTAATGTTTATAGTTGAATTGTTGACACACTGATAATTGCCAATTATTGCATTATTGTAGTTAAGGAAATCTTACTCAGTTTCAAAAAACATTATTACATATTAATCTAAAATGTATTTCTGAGACTTTCTTATTGAAGTTTGGTAAGTGTAGGACCAAGGTTCACTTAATCTTCTCCTAGCGGAGAACAGGCGAACTGCCAAATAAAGTCGCTGCATGAGACGCCATTGTGACTCCCTATTCCACGGCATTTTCCGATGAAGAAAAAGATTCAATCAAGGTCCATCACTTCAAGAATTATTTGGGTAAGCAATTGAAGAGACAAGAGATGAAGATTGGTCCAGCAGTAGAGGCTGTAGCAAGAGAATCATGTTTAAGGATAATTGAATTAATTTACTGAACTAAGACCACCAGTAATCGTAAGATCATCTTTGCCTCATCTTTCATGTCATCTCCCGACTACTCCTCACCGATCCCAGTCGCAGAACGTTTGTCATCAAATTGGAGAGCAGGCCGTCGGATGCCACCGTTTTACTGATTAATGAAAGTAAATACTTTTAAAATATTTTAAAACCAAACAAAATTATCGAAAAAATAAAATCGGATTATTTTCCGTATACTTGCTTATTAATTAGGAAGAGGAGGTGGAAGAAAGATCGAAACGTTGAACAGAATGCCTTTTAAGTGGAAAGTATTCGTGGACGGAGAGGTGGAAGAGGATTCGCTAAAAAGTCATTACACTACTCCGAACTTTGAATTAGATGCGCATTGTGTAGCGAATTCAAACTTTCCCGAAAAGCATATTGCCCAGCAGATTTACGACAAACTGAATGTAATTGGTAACCATTCGGGAATTGACTGAATGTTGGAAACAATTCCTGTCTATATTGTGTCCGACAATGCACGTAATTTAAAAGCGGCCATAAACATGTGCAACTAGAAACCAATTCAATGTTTTGCCCACATTGCAACTTGTCATTATAGATGCAAAAATGAAGGAAGAATCAATGATGTTGTCCGAAAAAAAGGACAATAGTAGGGCATTACAATCATTCGTCAACAGCTGAGAAAAGGCTTCATGATTGGCAAAGAAATCCTGATCTATCTGAGCAGAACCCCAAGCAAATTATTTCTAAAAATAAAATATTAACGTTATTATTAAGACTGCATCGGATATCGAGACTCTTGTTAGCCTGGAGCTAATGAGCAAGAAGGCTTTGACCACCGCTTGGTTTCTGCGACAAGTCAAGGGATGGTTTGATATCTTAATAGCCGTAAAAAAAAACAGTATGTGAAAATAGGCAAGTTGAAGACTTACATTAAGCATTTAGTTTGTCGAGCAGCATAAGGAGACGTCGGGCAATTATGAAGATGACGGGGAACATTATGTTGCAATGTTTTCTAACAAGAAAACAACTCCCCTGCAGCCATTATTGTCTATTTAAGAATGATCCAATCGTACGAGTTGACAACTAGAGAGTGTTCCCTATTCTCTGCCACCTGCTACGAAGTGTTTCCTCGCGCAGGTCTGAATGCCGAGCAGGAGGGGATGATATATGTGCCACTATCCGAAGATGATTACATGGTACGGACCGCTGATTCGCCTGTGGACACTACAGTTAGAGTCCAAACATAAATATTTTACAGACATCATATGAGTAACGAAAAACACAATCAACGTCACTAAATCTCTGGCTCTAAACACCAGTACTTACAGGCATCCTACTCGGCTAATGCCTTGTTTCCGCCAGAATTAATAATGGAAAAAGGGAGTGAATATGATCCACATGTCTGCAGAGAAGAGCTCAATGACGCAATCGGGAGAGTTACGTTGAGGAAACGTTGATGGGCAAGAAGTGTTTATTTCGAGGTATTCTCTACAAATTTCCAGATACATTGATCCTTCCCTCAGAATTTGTACTGAATATCATGGAAGTGATAACAATCCTGGTGGAATCCAATGAAGTTTTCTTTGTTGGAAAAGAGGGTGTAGCTACACACAACGAAGATCTGGAGGAATATGAAGTCCAGATTACGGAGAGCATTATACGCCACTCAGTATACGAAAATTCAAAAGCGAATTCTTCTTGGGTGCCAGCAGGCCCACAATTCCTGTTTAATTATCATTAAGAATACTGTCTCAATTGTATCATGACTTCATGAATTTATCTTCATGCTACTTTGTATCTCTCATTAACCATAAATGTAGGTAAAGGGCGTCAATTGGAAATTGGATAATAATTCAATGATTTATTAGTAGAATCAATCAGGTTTGGGGAAAACAAAAAAAAAAAAAAAGGTGGGAGACAGATGGATGAATCTGGAATGCTTTTCTGTGAGTTTCAACAATTTATTCCTTTGTGTAATAAATGCCAAGATTGTGGCAGGTTTATTATAAAGTGTTTTGTGATTTGAGAAGCTAGATTCCTGTCATATTCCCTCTTTAGAGTCGAAGTCATCAAGGTTCATAGGAAGTTATTCATCGTATTTTATTAGTAGATCAGTTCAGTAATTTTTATAAAAGTCAAGTTCACCTCATAGCTCATTCACCTTTGCGAGCTATAGCTATTTGTTTTCACTGATCAAAGGTGTGGCGCCCTATTACAGTTCACTTTGGGCTGTTCTCGGTTTGTTGTTGTTTGAATCACGAGCCTACGACCCTCAATGCTCGAGGAGCCAGCCGGAGCCTCAGCCACGACAGGCCGAGTATTTGTCGGGGTCAGCTGACGGTGCCAGGAGGCAACCAGGGAAAAGACGGCCACCGCGACAGATCCCAGGAAGCGAAACTGCCACTCACCATTCAGCAATTCGAGAGACCGACGCGCAGAAAAAACCGCAGCAGAAAAGAAACGCCGAAGCTCGGAGGAACGTCAGACCTCACAAGCTACAGATCGGAGACGATGCCCTCTGCAAACAAGTCAAAAGAAATAAGTTCTCGACGAAATGATCCATCACTAGAACACAGCGACATCCGTCCGCAAGAAGGCTGTTTGTGAAGATCTGGAGTTCATGGATCCAGAGCCTAGTCACAATTGATTATGATTATAATTGATTATGAACAATTCATCAAAGCATCGCACGAAGAAGCCGAGGTGACGATATGCGGGTTCATCACTAATCCTCTTCGCCCGCATATCGGAGCTTCACCTGATGCACTAGTGGAGTGCAAGTGTTGTGGCAAGCGTGTTGTGGAGATAAAGTGCCCTTACTGCGAAAGAAAAAGTTCCATTTCGGAAATGGTGCAGAACAAAAAAGCGTGTGTTCAAGCCAATGAGAAATTCATGAATTTGAAAAAGAACAATGCGTATTTATATCAAGTACAATCCCAATTGGTGGTGAGTGAGGTGGATTTTGCAGATTTTGTCGTGTACCGAAAAATAAGTCTTTGTGGAGCGAATAGAGCCTGATTTATTATTTATGATGGAAATGATCGAAAAGTGCACACATTATTTAAAAAATAAATTTTCCCCGAACTGGTTGTAAAGTATTTTACTTCAAGGGGTCATGCTGGACTCCAACCACAGCTCAAGGATGGTGATCAAGTGTGTTATTGCCAACAATTACCTGAAGAGCCAATGATGACATGCTGCAACTTGTCATGTGTATTAAAACAATTTCATTGGCACTGTTTGAAAATCAAACTGGTTCCAATCCAAGAACAAAGCGCTGGTATTGCCCAGAGTGCAAGAAAGTTGAGTAATTATAGTGTAGGTTTTATTTGATAAATGTAGGCATGAAAATATGAATAAATATCCGTTGAATTATTCTATAGGTGTACATTCATACCCAAACTGTCACAAGCTACTGGAGGCCAAAACTCGCTGCTATCCTGATGGTATTTCGATAACAGAGAATGAGGAATGAATGTGCTCTCAGTAATAGAGAACAGCCGCGAAACAGTCAATTGTAAGAAGATTGACGGAAAAAACGTGAATCGTTTTTGCAACGCAGTAGGTACTAGCCTAGAAGAAAATGGCTACTAGGGCACATCATAAGCCGCCGCCAGGAATCGCTCTCAAAGGAAACGTTTCAGAAAATTGGCAGAGGTGGAAGCAGACGTTCCAGATATATTTAAAAGCTACCAAGACAGACTAGGAGTCCCAAGACGTTCAAGTGGCCGTAATACTAACCCAGAAAAAAACACTCCGTGTAAAAAAGGCAGCCAAGTCTCTTTACTTTAAAAAAATTCAACACCGAAAAGGAGTGATATCAAAAAAGGAGCCAAGTCAATGACATTTCCAAATATTTAATCGTATTTTTGAAATAAAAGAATAAACACCGAGAAATACTTTACAAAAGGACTTGGCGCATCGTTTTTTTAAAGACCTCATTCAATACTAAAAGTGGAAAGAAATTTAAAGTAGGTACATTTTCCTCTTTCTATTAGAGCCAGAAACTATGAATCAAGCTACTTTTAGTAATGGCTATTTTATAGTTTTGTCAATGGCGATAGTAGAAAGATTTCATGCTGTAATAGATAAGTAATATAAGGGTGGAAGAATTAAATAACAATTGGAAGTGGGCTCATACATATTCTTATAGCACTGTAAATATGGTGATATTAGAAGGGTATCTTTTCATAATTTGATCTTGACTGAAGGAAATCATGAAACGTTGTCAAATAATTACGAACTGTCTTTGTAACACTATTATATATTTTTGAAGTGTCAAGTGTATAAAGTTAAAATTTTTAATAGAAATTCAATGTGACTATGTACTTTGTGAAATGTTTTGTTATAAAATGTGGATTAATAGAAATGTATTTCATGATGAGAAGGTTTAACGCATGAGACTTAATTATGTTGACCACGAAACAATATTACGAAGATAACTAACTATTGTGTATTTATAGAAAACATAGGCAACAAGTTTTATCGCGTACGTACATATTCTAATAGATAATATTTTACAGTAGGTATATGTATAATATGTAATTGAAAGATGTTTCCCTATTATTCTAAAAATTCTAAATTACGGTTGTATATCAATGGCATATGCTTATGAATCAAAAAATGAATTTAAAAAACGATGCGCCAAGTCCTTTTGTAAAGTATTTCTCGGTGTTTATTCTTTTATTTCAAAAATACGATTAAATATTTGGAAATGTCATTGACTTGGCTCCTTTTTTGATATCACTCCTTTTCGGTGTTGAATTTTTTTAAAGTAAAGAGACTTGGCTGCCTTTTTTACACGGAGTGTTTTTTTCTGGGATATCACTTCTTTTGTTAGTTTATTCATACAGCTTGTAGCACATGTCCGAGCAGGGACTAATTTCTTTAAAAAAATACGCCTCAACCGATTTGCTTACTAAGAAAAGTTGCGTTTGGTATAAGATGAAAATGATTATCCAAGAAGAATAGCTTAAATTTCGTTATAATCGATCCAGCCGTTTTCGATATATGACGTCACTTCCGGTTTTGAAATAGCGGCCGAAAATAATGTCGTCTTGAATTCATAATTATAAGTCCTACATAATTGCACAATTTGGTTGCAATCGGTACAGACGATTTCGATATATGACGTCACTTCCGGTTTAACCAATGGCGGCCGAAAATAATGTCGTCTTTTTATCCATAATTATAAGTCCTACATATTTCCAAAATTTGGTTGCAATCGGTACAGACGTTTTCGATATATGACGTCCCTTCCGGTTTTAACAATGACGGCCGAAAATAATGTCGTCTTTAATTCATAATTTTTAGTCCTCCATATTTCCAAAATTTGGTTGCAATCGGTACAGACGATTTCGACATATGACGTCACTTCCGGTTTTAACAATGGCGGCCGAAAATAATGTCGTCTTTAATTCATAATTATAAGTCCTACACATTTCCAAAATTTGGTTGCTATCGGTACAGCCGTTTTTGATATATGACGTTACTTCCGGTTTTAACAATGGCGGCCAAAAATAATGTCGCCTTTAATCCATAATTATAATTCTTACATATTTCCAAAATTTGGTTGCAATCGGTACAGCCGTTTTCGATATATGACGTCACTTCCGGTTTTAACAATGGCGGCCGAAAATAATGTCGTATTTCATTCATAATTATTAGTCCTCCATATTTCCAAAATTTGGTTGCAATCGGTACAGCCGTTTTCGATATATGACGTCACTTCCGGTTTTAACAATGGCGGCCGAAAATAATGTCGTCTTCAATTCATAATTATTAGTCCTACACATTTCCAAAATTTGGTTGCAATCGGTACAGCTGTTTTCAATATATGACGTCACTTCCTGTTTTAAAAATGGCGGCCGAGAACACTGCAACCTTGAATTTATAATTATTTACAAAGTAGGTTTACTAAATATCTATTTAAAAGTATAAAGTGGTGAATTTTGTGTCAATTATCATATTTAAGACGTCATTTAGCATATTTATGCTGTCATTTCCGGTATAGGTAATAGGAAAACAATCTAGTTGATACTTTATGAACGACCATCTGAATTCATAATCCCTATATTTCCGTAAAATCGGTCTTGCCGTATGTATTATATGACGTCACTACCGGTTTCATTTAGTGGTTCCTGCCGCCATTTCCGGTACCGTTAATTTGTTTATTCATTTTTCACAATTGAGTTTCAAAAAAAGTTGCAGAATGAATACGCAGGAGCTAGTTCAGTTGCAAACGGTACAGGCGTTTTAGATATATTACGTCACTTCCGGTTTCAGGAATGGCGGCCGAGAACACTGCCTCCTTGAATTTATAATTTGTATTGTCTATGTTACAATGTAAGTTACTTATGTATGTATTTTAAGTATAATTTGTTGAAATAAGTTAAATATTGCGTATTTATGACGTCACTTCCGGTTCAGAAAATAAGAAAATAATAATTTTTTTATTGATACTTCATATAGATGACCGTCTAAATCGAATGGCGCTAATTTCGTTCTAATCGGTCCAGACGTTTTTGAGATATGACGTCACTTCCGGTTTAAAAATGGCGGCACAAAAAATCACAAGAGGCAAGGTATCATCAGACGCCAAAAGTGCATATGTGGTAAAAATTTCAGGTTGATCGGTTCAGCCGTTTAGGCTGTGGCGGTGATAGCAACGTTTCCTGATATCATCTTCAGAATCAGAAAGTGGTGTAATTTCACTGTTTTCTCGGCCCTCTAGCTCGCAAACGGCATAACATATTGTTCCCTAATTTGGTATATGTAGTGGGGTGGGCCATAGCTCGAAATTAAGATATATCGCAACAATGTGAGATTTTCCAATTTTAAGATCCAGTAGGCCGAAAATGCCATGTTGTTGCTTACAGTAAAAGTGGTTGGTCTGCTCCTCAGTTTAT
This sequence comes from Leuctra nigra, assembly GCA_934045905.1. Lineage (NCBI taxonomy): Eukaryota > Metazoa > Arthropoda > Insecta > Plecoptera > Leuctridae > Leuctra > Leuctra nigra. The sequence goes on along the minus strand of OW203764.1, from coordinate 43,279,107 downwards.
TAGTCATTTACGGTATGTTGAGTGAGTGTGAGTGTACGGTACGACTTGGCTGGGTGGAGCGACCGCTCCACTAGATGACTCTATGTCTCTGCCAAATTTCAACTCTCTAGAACAAACCGTTCAACCTGTGGAGAGGGGCAAACAAATTGACCGTGGTAACCTAGCCACCTAACTAACTAACTAGCATGAAAAAAATCCATGCATGTTTGAGCCCCAAAATTCACCCCGAAGGGATGATCGCAGCACTTTGAAATTTGGTAGGTGTTGTCACGTGGCTAAATATACCCGATAACCATGGTTTTCAACTTTCATTTCACACTGCTTGCATGCGTACTGACACCCCGAAAACGAGCGTGAAGCGCTTGCAGTATACAGTAGTGGTAGTAAGCTCGCCGCGTTTTAAAAGTAGACCTCGTATTGACACGGTGCTTGGCAGCGTCGAGCTAACGCCCGACTAGATAATGCTTGTTACATGCGAATTAGAGCATGCATTTGTAAGTTTTCGTTTTTAAAATTCATGATTTCTTTTGTTTGACCTTGAGTTCGATCATGATTCAAATTTCGATTGCGTTCTTACAACTCAATCGAAATTTGGATCACGATCGAGCTCGATTGAGTTCAGTTCATACACATTTTCGATTGCAATCGAGATTTTGGATCATTATCGAATTCTCAGTGTGAACAGGGTATTACGGTGGCGCCATAACCAGATCTTCATAGTTTTTGGTGTACTTATTGATAATCATGCAATAAACAATCAGTCAATTCAATCAATTCAAATCCCAATCAATCAAAATCAACCAATTCTTTAAAAAAGTCAATCTATCGGTTTTATTCTGTCTTTTTCAACTGTAACTAATTTCTAACTCAAGTCTTATTCACCAAAATTGTTTGAAACTTGCACATAATACATTTTAGTGCGTTTTTTAAAATGAGTAAAAATGTCAGAAACCTATAGCTATAGTTTAGGTGACCTGTCAAACAGAGAGATTTTGTTTTGCGCCACCCGGCATTTAGCTCATATTTTCACAGATCATGAACTACCACTGTATCTATTTTTATGTTCACATTTTATTAGAATCAACTGATTATTAAACATTCTATATTTTTTGTCGCAGAACAGCTTTCAATTCTTGCCTTAAATTCTTGATATTGGGTGATAAGGAAGAAGTAATAATGTTATTGTGATCAGAACGATGAGACGCATGACCACCATCTATGTAGGTAACGGTCATAGCCCGATTATCAGGAAAATGACGGAATTACCGTTTTAGGGGCTCTTTCAACCTTAAAATTTATTCTTTCCCTCTTATATAATCAGAAACTATTTCACCACAGATTCCAATATAGATATACATGAGTCTTTACACGAATTATGGTAATCTAGAAGCAACGTAGTACAACCAAATTATTAAAAGCCAATGATGTTTTGTGTTTAACTAAAGAAGTGCACGTTCAAAAGATAATATTAAATCTTATAATTTTAAACAAAATGAGCCACAATTCAGTGGACAATGTTATTCTTTGCAAGAATATTTTGTAATATCAATTTAGAATACAGAAAATTGATTATGATATCAAAATATCAATCATCAGATAAACAGTAGTCTATATACCTCGATATATTGCAATATCTATGCACTCAAAGACTAAATGCAATTCAATTCAATTTCATTTCATTTCTTGGACCGCTTTCATCACTTCAGCCGCAACTCGAATAATCAAGAGTTTTAAAAGGTTTGGAATGGGAAATTCCTGGATTTATCTTTACTACTGTTTGTTTTCTTAATGTTTCATTGATGTTAATTTAAGAATATATCCAGTAATTAACTATTTCATATCTATAAAATCAATTGATTCATCAAACAACATCTGCAGTGGCTTAACCTTATTGTTTTTTTCATCAGTCCAAGATTCTATACGTTAAAATGTATTTGTATAGATTTACTTAACTGTAGAATGTAGGCATATTTGCCAACACCTGCTTGTATAGATTGTGACCTAATTATATTTTTTTGTGTATAGATCTATACCACATATGGATGAAAGATGCCGGACACAACGAGATCAAAATAAAATCAGAGCTGAACCGTATATCGAAATATATAAGATCAGCGATAGGAGACTCCAAAAAAAAGCTTTTAGATCCCAACAGAGTAATTATCAAAAGAAAGCCGAGGAAGAAGAAAGTCAGTGTTACAGCGGTGTAAATTAAGGTACTATCATACACTAAATTTTATGGAAAAAAAATTACTTGTGTAAAATTATCTATCATTATGTTCACTATTTCTATCAACAAATTTGTTACAACTCGAATAGACTTTGGGGCTGTGCATAAAGGACGTCACGCTAAAAAGGGGTTATTTTGACAGCCCCCCCCCCTCCCCCCTGTCACGCTTTGTCACACTTTTCTAGCCCCCCCCCCCCCCCTAAAAGGACGTCACAAAACTATCTCTACCCCTCCTTAGAATAATTTTTCTGACTGTATAATGTATCGGAATTTGTCATTTTTAAGCAAAATTTCAGTTCTCTAAATATCAACTAAAATTGAAAATGCTTGAAAATATCTATATCAAAACGTGACGTCCTACTGCCTCCAGACCCCCCCCCCCCCCCTGTCACGCTGTGTCCCATACTGGTGCACCCCCCCCCCCCCCCCTCCCCTCCTGAAGCGTGACGTCCTTTATGCACAGTCCCTTTTTAAAAATAATTAATTCGTGAGGAAGGTGTACACTATTTTGTGGTTCTTGGGCAAAGTTTAACTGCTCATTTATCAGAACATCTATCTTGGAAATATTTGCAACTTTAAAAAAATAAAATAAATACTTCTAGTTAATTAAGCGATTTTGATACTCTCTTGTTTAAAAGAATTGTAAATTTATAACACAGGGTATGAACCACCATCCCTGTTATTGCATTGTTAAATAATTTTTTAAAATGATATTGTATAATAATTTTTAATCAAACAAATTAAAAATTGAACCTCGTTAATTGTTGTGAAAACTAATAGACCCACATTGTTTCTAGAGCTTCATACCTATTACCTACTTCATTATAAAAAAATTAAACAAATATTTCACCACTGTATCCATGTTATTGTCATGATTTTTTAAAATGGGTCTATTTTTCCATTGTAAAAATTTTAAACAATGCATATGAGGAGAAAAAAAATTTAAATTTATATTTCTATTCTGTACATAGGAGTACCATAATCTTTAAAAATTATGACATTTCCTTTAAAAATGTGGATTTTTGGGGTCTATAGTGTATGATTATAACTTTAAACATGATGTAAGTGAATCTCTAAAATAAATAAGGAGAATTAATTTTTCATCACGTCTACTAATTTCTACTCAACCCATCTCTTTATATCCAATGATATCTAGATATTTCTTTAGTCTCAATCTAGACAAATCCATTCAAATTTATTCATTTCTATTTAAAACATCTAGTTATATCTAATAATATCTAGATATTTCTTTAGGCCCAATCTAGACAAATCCATTCAAATCTATTAATTTCTATTTAAAACATCTAGTTACATCTAATAATATCCAGACCCTTCTTTAGGTCAGATCTAGACAAATCCATTCAAATCTATTCATTTCTATTTAAAACATCTAGTTATATCTAATAATATCTAGATATTTCTTTAGGCCCAATCTAGACAAATCCATTCAAATCTATTAATTTCTATTTAAAACATCTAGTTATATCTAATAATATCCAGACCCTTCTTTAGGTCACATCTAGACAAATCCATTCAAATCTATTAATTTCTATTTAAAACATCTAGTTATATCTAATAATATCCATACCCTTCTTTAGGTCACATCTAGACAAATCCATTCAAATCTATTCATTTCTATTTAAAACATCTAGTTATATCTAATAATATCTAGATATTTCTTTAGGCCCAATCTAGACAAATCCATTCAAATCTAATCATTTCTATTTAAAACATCTTGTTATATCTAATAATATCCAGACCCTTCTTTAGGTCACATCTTGACAAATCCAGTCATATCTACTCTACTGAACCCAATTCTACTGAACCAATCTCATTATATCTAATATTATCTAGACATTTCTTTTGGTCCGATCTAGACAAATCCAATATAGTCTACTCATTTCTATTTAAAACATCTATTTAAACCTTACTGTATCTAATGAATTCTTGACAAAAGTTAAGTAGATTTCGGCCATAAGCTAATTAAATCTATTTATCAAAATCTACTTAAATCTAGACAAAATAGTTAAGAAGAATTTTAAGCAGGGCTAGCCACGCACAGGGTCCACGCTACTAGCCTCGCACAGGCACCACGCTCCTAGCCTCGCACATGGTCCACGCTACTAGCCTCACACAAGGGTCCACGCTACTAACCTCGCACAGGGTCCACGCTCCTAGCCTCGCACAGGGTCCACGCTACTAGCCTCGCACAGAGTCCACGCTACTAGCCTCGCACAGGGTCCACGCTCCTAGCCTCGCACAGGGTCCACGCTCCTAGCCTCGCACAGGGTCCACGCTCCTAGCCTCGCACAGGGTCCACGCTACTAGCCTCGCACATGGTCCACGCTAATAGCCTCACAAGGGTCTACGCTACTAGCCTCACACAGGGTCCACACTACTAGCCTCGCACAGGGTCTACGCTACTAGCCTCGCACAGGGTCCACGCTAATAGCCTCACAAGGGTCTACGCTACTAGCCTCGCACAGGATCCACGCTACTAGCCTCGCACAGGGTCCACGCTACTTGCCTCGCACAGGGATTCACGCAATGATTCATACTAGCCTTGCACAGGGTCCACGCTAATAGCCTCACAAGGGTCCAGGATACTAGCCTCACACAGAGTCCACGCAATGATTCATACTAGCCTCGTCAAAGGTCCCTCCCTAGAGTTGAAAACTGTTCATTGTTTGAACATCCGGTCTTGCGCTGACCTCGTTCTCAAGCGGAGAGAAATGTGATGCAAACTGAACCCCAGGAGTTAGTTTCTTGTCACAATTAAATGTGCTTCGTATTTAGAAACATTGAATTCAACTATTCCAATGGAGTTTTCGTACTGCGGACTGAATCCCATGCAGTATTAAAATGCAACACATCAGCCACATTAGCAAGCAATGTCCTGATAAATGTGTGATATTACGAAGTAGATTCAAGACCAATGTTTCTATAGAACAGAAACATAGACTGAATAACACAATGCTAAATAAACTATTGTATATTGTTAATAGCAAGTTGAATACAGAAATGCGGAATAAATCTCACGCAATTCCCAATAGCTAGAAATGCGGAATAAATTCTATGCATTCTCGAATAGCTAGAAAATGCGGACTAAATCTCACGCAATTCCCGGTAGCAAGAAATGCGAAATAAATCCCACGCAATTCTTAATAGCTAAGACATAATCCGGCACATTTATTGTGCCAAGTCACATCACACACACCGTGATATTAAAGCAATGCATGTTAAACACACAGAGCGCGCAGCAACACACGCACGTCCGACACGTTGAGCCTCCGACTGCCGACTAACAAGCTCAGCATAGCGCGGCTGGCTGGCGATTTCAGGACAGCTTCAGGGAGTTTACACAATTTTTTGAGAACAAAACCACAAGTTTGGTTATTATAACCATAGACATCATATAGGTTGTAAAACTGAAAATGATCATGGTTTGTCGTACACACATTTGATTTGAACAATACTATAAATTCAACTTTCAAGGAAGATACTAGTTGTCTATTTAGTTTTGTTTTGTGGCACTCAACAGATTGGTTATAAACGTCATTTCCTCAGACAACTCAAAAATTATTTTATTAATATAACCCCATAAGAATTTTTGCGAGCTTAATATATATATATATATTTGAATATAGTAATTTCTTGCGCAATATTCACATGTAAGCACCTAGACGCTAGTTGGTTTAGCTTACAGGAGGGCCGCAAGGATAAGGTTTTCAATTGTTTGTAGGGATTCCATTTAAGTAAATGTCGGAGAATAATTCCACACAACTACCTACGCTTGATATAATCTAGTGGAGCGGTCGCTCCACCCAGCCAAGTCGTACTGTAGCACTCACTCAACATACCGTAAATGCCTAATAAACTGAGGAGCAGACCAAACACTTTTACTGTAAGCAACAACATGGCATTTTCGGCCTACTGGATCTAAAAATTGGGAAATCTCACATTGTTGCGGAATATCTTAATTTCGAGCTATCGCCCACTTGCCAACATATACCAAATTTGGGGAAAAAAAGTTATGCCATTTGCGAGCTAGAGGGCCGTGAAAACAGTGAAATTACACCACTTTTTAAAAGGTATCTTCTTTTCTTCTTCTTCCGCTTCTTCAGATATCAGGGAACGTTGCTATCACCGCCACAGCCTAAACGGCTGAACCGATCGATCTGGAATTTTTACCACATATGCACTTTTGGCGTCTAAGGTGCCTTTTGTTATGACCGTTTATTTGCCGCCATCTTGAAACCGGAAGTGACGTCATATCTCAAAAACGTCTGGGCCGATTAGAATGCAATTAGCGCCATTCGATTTAGATGGTCATCTATATGAAGTATCAATAAAATAAAAAAAAATATTATTTTCTAAACCGGAAGTGACGTCATAAATACGCAATATTTACCTTTTTCCAACAAATTATACTTAAAATAAATACATAATTTACTTACATTGTAACATAGACAAAACAAATTATAAATTCAAGGTTGCAGTGTTCTCGGCCGCCATTCCTGAAACCGGAAGTGACGTCATATATCTAAAACGCCTGTACCGTTTGCAACTGAACTAGCTCCTGCGTATTCATTCTGCAATTTATTTAAACAATCAATTGTGAAAAATGAATAAACAAATTAACGGTACCGGAAATGGCGGCAGGAACCACTAAATGAAACCGGAAGTGATGTCATATATTACAAACGGCATGACCGATTTTACGGAAATATAGGGATTATGAATTCAGATGGTCGTTCATGAAGTATCAACAGATTGTTTTCTTTATACCTATACATGCACTTTTGGCGTCTGATGATACCTTTGTTCTTATAATTTTTTTAGCCGCCATTTTTAAACCGGAAGTGACGTCATATCTCAAAAACGGCTGGACCGATTAGAACGAAATTAGCGCCATTCGATTAAGATGGTCATCTTTATGAAGTATATGAATAAAAATAAAATATTCTTGTTATATAAACCGGAAGTGACGTCATAAATACGCAATATTTAACTTATTTCATCAAATTATACTTTAAATACTGGGTCGCGCAGCGCTCGAATACGCTATCTGGTGGTAGATTTTTGAACTTGACTTTGGTGGATCAGCATTCACTTCGGGCCGCCTACACGGGCTAACTAAGTGCAACTAAACGGAGATTATTTTAGTATTTCTTCGGGTTATTTGATGATTTGATTTGCTCGCACCTTTCATCCACACAAATGTTTGACATATTATACTATTTATTTAGTTCAATTAGATTTAAATATAATACATGATAGCGTTATTTCCATGTGTTTTACTGATCATATCTTCTAGTAATTAGCTATCATACATTGCGAGTTTCAGTGAATTTCGCACCTATTTAGGTATTTTGTGAGTATAAAAGTGCTGTACTATACAACTGGAGCTGAAAACTAAATTTATGCGATATACAAAGACGTATAAAAACGATAGTAGACCGTACCTTTCATAAGAATATGCGATGGGGTGAAAAGACGGCTCCTTTGCCAACGGGACGGAATATTCAAAGACATATTTTCGTACCACTTCGAGTGTTGACATTCTCAATTGCCGTTATTTATTGAACTACACCACAATTATTATTTAAGAAACCTTCAATTTAAACCCATTCATCAGAACTTAATTTTTATTTTTGCTTTCATTACTGATTTATTCCAGTGGAGAATTAAACAGTCATGCAAAGCAATAAAATGCATAGATAGTTACTTCTATTTACTATTGTTCTCCAAGCATATTTTGCTATTACTTAAATATCTTTGATATTCGCTTAAATTAATACATATTTAAAAATGTATAGGTACTATGTTTGAATGATGCACTAAGAACATGATAATCACTGCCCGCGAAACGAGTCACAGATCAGATGAAATCAAATAATTGAGCGAGCGTAGCGAGCGTCACCACGGTACTCTTATGGCACTTTCTCTGTGTGTTTTTTTTTTTTTTTTTTTTTTTTGCCTGCACTGCCCAGGTCAAACCGCACAACCAATCGATCTGAAATTTTGTACACATACTAACGTAATCTATGCGATCCCTGGGATCTTTTCTGAACGAGGTCCTGTGATTGGTTCAAATTTTATAAAAATTATCTTTCGATTGGTTGGTTCGATCAATTTGAAATTTAGCAAAGTTATTGCAACCAACATTGTACCCAATCAAAAAATACTTCAGCCAAATCCTCCAATTGGTTCAAATTTGAAACCATTTTTCCTGTGATTTTTGAAATTTAAACTGGAACCGATTGACCGACCAACTAAAAACTTCGCATGGTCATTGGTACCAACATTTAAGGTATTTTTGCCAATTTTCACTCTAATCTGTCGTTATTTTCAAAAGTTTTTGTAATTTTAGGGACATTTTGCGTGTTGGCTGTCAAATTCACGGCGACTTCGAATCTACAAGGCAAGGTAGTTAGAGCAGAAAGTTTTAAACGATATGAAACTAATAATGACCGTTCAACAGATTGATCTGATATTGTGTACACACACTACATATCATATCATATGGGTGGTCCCAGGTATATTTTTTGAACGAAATCCTGTGATTTTTGAAAATTAACAAGGAACCGTTCAATCATAAAGGTTTAATCGATCAACTTAAAACTTAGCAAGGATTGGCAACTTAAAACTTAGCAAGGATTGGCACCAATATTTTTCAGATAGATAGATATTATGGTTTATGGCGCTCAACAGCGAGGTTATCAGCGCCAGCCAAGTCATACAACAAGGTGTTGTAATAAAATGTATATATATCGCTAAGCGAAGTCGCGTTGTTAAAGATTGTCATTGGTTAAAATCAACTAGATTCTATGCTAGTGCGAGTCGATCATGTAAAATATAGTAGTCAGTCTAGATAAAATATGAGCTGGTATTACAGTGAAAACTGAGGTCATATTGAGCCAGGTGCCGTTTTTATAAATACTGGCCCTGGCTCGTCTAAAACTATAGGGAGTATTCACGACAATTCTCACAGTTGTTATCGTCCTGTGAAAGTAACGGGCGGGCCATGTTTGATATGTGTTGTGGTTCTTGAGCACACGGCTGTATGGTTTATCTGGTGTTTTTTTTTGCGAATTTTAGGCTGATAATAGTGGTTTAATGTAATATTTTGCTATATTAGGCGTAAATAACTGTTGCTCAGTGTTTTTTTGTCAGAGATTATATTGTTTTGGTATCATAGTGAGTATTTTGAACATCTTTCCGCGTGTTTATTTTGATGCAAATAGGCTGATACCTTGGAATCCATACAGCCTTTTGCCAGGCTACAAAAGTGAATTAGTATGAAGTGACTTTCTGCAATATGATTAAAGAGAATGAAAGTGTATTGTTATTGATCCTTATGTATTTTTCTCGTCATAATTCGTTGCTAAACTCGACTTTTTCTTGACAGTCACGCCCCCGCCTTGCCGTCAGGTGTATTGAATTTTCACATAAATTCAATAAAGTTGTCGAATTTTTGGCTGATAATAGTGGTTTAATGTAATATTTTGCTATATTAGGCGTAAACAACTGTTGTTCAGTGTTTATTTATCAGATATTACATTGTTTTGGTATCACAGTGAATATTTTGAACATCTCTCTCGCGTGTTTATTATGATGCAAATAGGCTGATACCTTGGAATCCATACAGCCTTTTGCCAGGCTACAAAAGTGAATTAGTATGAAGTGACTTACTGCAATATGATTAAAGAGAATGAAAGTGTATTGTTATTGATCCTTATGTATTTTTCTCGACATAATTCGTTGCTAAGCTCGACTTATTCTTGACAGTCACGCCCCCGCCCTGCCGTCAGGTGTATTGAATTTATTGGGATATTGTTTGGATATTGATAGATCGTGATTGTTTTATCTCTGTTACGTTTCCTACTACACTACGTCCAATTATCGCACAATTGAACATTTTGTAAGTAATTAATGCCACTCAAACTTGATCATTAAAGAGTGTTAAACCTACCCACTGGCAAGAAAAGGTAGCCTCCTATTTATGCAGTTTAAGCATCTTTATTCTAAGTAGACTCCCGTGTCATGTTCTAGGAACAATGAAAATGTATTTGGGGAATGCATTATGTTGGTTTGTGTAAGTAAACTCGGATATAACTGCATATAAACTTGAACTAAACAACGTCGTATTGCACGGGTAGCTGCCATGAAACGATCACCTGCATATCCATCATGGCCGCCGAGAGGCTGAGGGGTATTTTGACGTCACGAGAATACTAGCTATAGCTAACTACTTGTCTATGATTAAAACTTCTAACAGCGTCGTGCTGTGCGTGGCTAGATTAATTCTAAGATCCTAATGTCCTTAAGGAAGCCAATCAGCTCGACCACAACCACTACAAAAGAAGTGGATCCTGGCGAAGGCTGATTGGGCACACTTCGGCGAACTGGCTGTCTTCCACGAGAATTCTACCGATGTACAAGGTCAAGTAACGGACATTACCAACATGATGACCACCGCCGCCGAAGAGTCTATCCCTCGTACATCTGGGAGACCTCGGCGCGTGCCTATTCCCTGGTGGAATGAGGAATGTCGGGAGGCGATTCGCAAACGCCGCAGGGCGCTGGCGATATTCAAGAGGTTCCCCACACAATCCAATCTTGTAGCCCTAAGACAGCTCAGAGCCAAGGCCCGATATATCATCAAGCAATCAAAGAAGAAATCCTGGAACGACTACATATCCACAATAAACTGCCACACTCCATCATCTGCTGTGTGGAACAAGCTTAGTAAGATAACAGGAAAATTCGCTAATGCTGGTATATCGGGTCTTATGGCAGGTGGGAACCTTCTTACCTCTCATGAAGATATCGCCAACGCCCTGGCTACACACTTCGCCGAGGTGTCTAGCTCCAGGCACTACTCTCCGACATTCCTCCAAACGAAGACCAGGGAAGAAGCAAAGATCATATCCTTCAGTAGCCCCAATACTGAAGAGTATAATCTACCCTTCAGTTATTGGGAGCTGGAATCTGCCATCCAGGAGTCGCGTGATAGCGCCCCTGGACCTGACCAAATTCATAACAAGATGCTGAAAAATCTTTCACCCGAATCGCTGAAACACATCTTAATTGTACTAAACGGCATCTGGACCAGCGAAACCTTCCCAGACTCATGGCGCGAGGCTACGCTTATTGGAATCATTAAACCTGGAAAGGATCGGCTCCAGCCATCCAGCTACCGCCCGATCTCTCTAACTTGCTGCATGTGCAAGGTATTGGAACGCATGGCCAACCGTCGACTCGTTTGGGTCCTTGAGAGACGGAACCTGATAGCGCCCAGCCAATGCGGATTCCGAAGGAACAGGTCAACTATTGACCACCTAGTGAACCTTGAGGCAGCCATTCAAAACGCATTTCTATCTCGACAGCATCTTCTAGCAGTTTTATTCGACCTAGAGAAGGCCTACGATACAACATGGAGGCACGGTATATTAAGAACGTTGCATGAGTGGGGATTCAGGGGTCACCTGCCCTCATTTATTGCGAACTTCCTTAGCAATAGGAAATTCCGGGTTCGAGTGGCAGGTACCTCCTCCTCCCTACAAGTCCTAGAAAACGGAGTTCCACAAGGATCCGTTCTTAGCTGTTCACTATTTTTGATCGCCATAAACGGAATAGCGTCGTGCATCAAAGGGCCGGTTCAACATTCCTTATTCGTCGATGATTTGGCGATATTCGTGAAGTCCGCTAAACTCAGTTCCGCTGAACGGCAGGCCCAGCTAACAATCAACCGACTAACACGCTGGGCGGACGACAACGGATTCAGGTTCTCAGTCAGCAAAACCAGCTGCATTGACTTCAATATTTTTCATTTGTATACTTAATTTAAAACGGCCTATAGCCACACCACCATTTGACCTATCAAATGGTCTTCGATTAATCTGATCAATCAAACTCATATTTTGCATGGTCGTTCAGACCAACATTGTCTCTTATTTTACAAATTTTCAGCCCTACCAGTCAAGAACATAGATGCACTTATTGACAGTTTTAATAACTGTCAGAAATGACATTTCAAAACAGAAATTCCACTGCATTCTGGGTTGCTCTATGTAGCAAAGCAAAGTTTATAGATGGCTATTCTCAATATCAAGTAAGACAGATTCTTTTCTTAGTTGATCATATTGCAATACATAATGTAGTCAAAATGTAATGTAGGTATTTCATAATACATAGGTATAGGTATACCTTATCTAAAATAATTTATTTTACGATATGGATTGTGTTTCACAGTTATGAAAACGACGTTTTGACTAGATAACATCATATTTTACACATTTCCAGCACAATCGGTCAAGAATTTACAGACTTATTGCTGTTTTAAGTGTTTGAATATCTGTCCAAAGAGATTGATGGAAAAATATCAGTACAATAATCTGTTATTTAATTGATCCAGAGTGTTTATGAAAAGTTGCAAGGAAAATTGGTAATAAATAATGTATAGTAAGTTATCTTTGATTGAATGGATCGTGCTATGATTGGCGATGTCGTGCGTGTCGGTGCTCGCTCATCAACGCGTTACACCGAGCGTTTTCCTAGTTAAATAAATATCTATTCAGAAACAAATATACATTTTGGAGCTTCATACTGTAAGACGCAATAAACAATTAATCTATTAAAACTTAAAGGTGAATTCGATTTGAATAATTCAACTGACAGCCCTCAAAGATATTGTCAATAGATCCTATATACCGATCAGGCTTTCATAGTTTGTTGAAATAAAGAACTTAATAAAAATTTACTAGGTGGGTCCATAATACAATAAATAATTTTCATGATGTGTGGTTTTGTTAATACATGTGGAAAATATAATTTAGGTACACTCAACCAAACATAAAATGATCGTGATGAAAAGGTAGGGAAGCATCTCTTGTCGTTTAATTTTCCGATTGCCTGTACAAACCGGTCAGACCTCTCACTCTATTTGTTATCTCTCTCGGTGCTCGAGTAAAACAAGGGATGGGGGAGATATTGACGTCAAATAGAAACAGGTAATTTATCTATCCCATCAGCCTAGCAGGTCGAAGCTTCATTCGAATCTTGCTCATCAGGCTAACCCGATCGTGGTCTACCGAGATTTTGGCTCAAATCTTCTCAATATGTTCAATCTATATTATGTTACAGATTCATAATTTTAAAAGTGTATAATATGATCTTATGCTTTTGCTAATGTATAATTTCATTTGCAAACAATCCGATCTAAGTGCAGTTAATCAATAGAACAAAGTATACCTAAGTCTATATAATGGATTGGGCTAAAATTACATAGGCTCTTTAAATTAATTTTATGAGAAAACGTAAATTTCAAAGTTACCCTATCATTGATTCATACTATATTAGTCTATACAAAAAAAATTACAAATTGCCAATAGGACAGTTACGATTTATTTTTGAATTTATTTCAAACCTGACTTTAATATTCCTTTATTCATAACAAAAAATATGTAAATTTTCATTAATAAATATGAATTTGAAATTCCGTAAATATTATTCAGTATGTTGAAAATCAGTGTGATGTTATATTTATCAACCAACAATGATGTTGCCATGGCAACAATAAAACTAGGACAGCACATGACGTTAATTCTTTGTCCCGCCTATGGTCCCGCAATAATGTGCACTGATATAATATTCATATTGACGGAGGGAAATTTGGGCTATTGAGTATCCTGACAAAATTAATCTACGCCCACTATTTAGGGTATTCGTAAGTATGAATCAAAGGAAAATTTTAGTTGAAAAGTCTGCGCCCTTAATATAAAAGTGACGTTGTTACCATAAACTGCATGCATTGCATTTTATAAAACAATGTATGTAACAATTATCTTATCTTTGTTAAGTGTGCGTCGTTAAATAAACTCACCAGCCTTGTTGCCGTGTGTGCGTCATTAATATTCAGTCAAAGCATGATACATTATGTGTATTTATTTAGTGAGAGCAGAAAATTAAGTTTTGGACATAAGATTTAGCTCGTTTATTAATTACCTTTTTTAGTGAAGAAATATTGTGAGTAATTGAATGCGGTAACATTTTCTGATATTATTACCGTTCTAATGCATCTCAACTAATTGTTCTTGGAGAGCGGTAGTTTCTTTACACCGGGGGTGTTGCAGTTAGAGTCCACTTGATGGATGATAAAAAGGTTACCGGTGGAAGGTGGGAAGGAGGCGCTCGTGGCTTATCAAGCGAATAAAGCAAGCGTCTTTATCTGAAACTTATAGCTCGAATCTCTGATTTTTTGTCTGTTTGTTGTTCTTTATCTATTTCAGGTCAAACGGAATAACGGATTAAGCCAATTTATTCACAACACATTAATTACTATCCTGATTGAGGACTTGATGATTTCTAAAAGATTTGCATTAGTTTCATCTTAAATACCTCCAGACTCCAGAGTGTTTATCGTTTAAAGTGGAAATGCATTTCCATGGAGTCATTCAGACTCAAGCAACTCGTTAAGGTCGAGTGTAAGAGGGTTGCGCACGCAAGTGCAAAGAGACATGGTGACAGCATCGTCACCGGTGATATGACAGTTCGTAGTGAGCATTCTCTACCTTCATTCCATTCTCCTCGGAGATCTCTAACCCTCATCAGTACGTTGTGTCTAATGTCCGTCTGTCCGACCGGGTAGCTCAATTGGTAGAGCTCTCGCCCGGCAAGTGAGAGGTCCCGGGGTCGAGCCCCGGTTCGATAGGATATTTTAACAACGCACATCCCTTCATAACAATCTGAATAATGGATAACGTTAATTTGTCGTTCGTGTTAATGCTTTTCATAATCTGTCTTATATTTTCTGTAAAGGGAATTTCAGTTCGACTTCAAGGTGTTGCCCGTTTCGGTGCTCGATCATCAACGCGTTACACTGGGCGTTTTCCTAGTTATTAGTGAAAATCATAGCATTGACTCTCGACTGAGGAACACCCACGACGAACTCAGTCAAGTAGTCGGTCGCGGGAATCGAAGTCAGGACTTCCGGGATACAAGCTTAGGGCGTTACTGCCTGAGACAACTTGCTCCAGTAAAATTAAACTTGATGCATAAATTAGGCTTGGCGCTTAAAATGCAAGCTAAATGCTGCCATTTATTTAACTGCATCCCCTACAGTAGGTATCCATACAAAAAATTGTTAGGGAATATCCATCAATTTTAAAATAAGTTGGATTATAATTATTCAAAACAACAAGATGAATTTTGTCAGGATCTTCAATAGAAAATAATGTCCTTCATAAATATGAAATTTAATGTCAGTGAACATTATGGCGGGACAAAGACATTAATGTCATGTTCGGTCATAATTTTATTGTTGCTATGGCAACATCATTGTTGTTTGATAAATATTACATCACACTGATTTTCAACATAGTGTTAAAGTCCCTCAAAGATATTTACGTAAATTCAAATTGATATTTATTAATGAAAATTGTTATATTTTGAGTTATGAGTAAAGTAATATTAAAGTCGGTTTTGAAATAAATTCCAATGAAAAGACGTAACTGTCATAATATTGGCAATAGGTAATTTTTTTTTTGTATAGACAAAAGAAAAACTATAATGTGAGTGTTATTTTGAAATTTAGTTTTTCTCGTCAAATTAATTTAAAGTCAATGTAGGATGTAAACCCAATCATTTATATAGACCAGTGGTACTCAACCTTTTTGACTTGCGGGCTAATAATACGAATTTGCTTTTGTTGGCGGCCCGCATTTTTAAAAAAAAAGTACAATAATGCTCACGTGTTCAGGTTGGTTCATCCATGCGCGTAGGAACTACTTTTATCTTGAGAGGGGGGGAGGGGGGTATTTCGACACCCGGAAGGGGGGTCTAAGGAGCGAAGCATGTAAATTTTAGCCCCGCAGGGCGTCATTTAAAAAATTTACAATTTAAAAGTGATTCAATTTCTGGTGCTCTAAAATGCCCGAACTGAATCAAACTACCCTCCAATTGTTGCCTCGCAAGTCGTTTTTTTAGAATTTAAGCTATTTATAAGTGGTTCTGGGATGCACTTATTTTTGTATGGTCAATAGGGGGTCAGTCTGCTCGGGTTGGGGGGATAATCCCCCATCCCCCAACCCCTTCTTATGTGTCTGGTTAATTCAGTGTATTTTGTTTATTAGGGAACGAATTGAACAAAGTATCACACGCCAAAACAATACACTATTTCACAATTTTCGGAATTGGTAAATGGCTTCATTTTCGTTTTAACAAGTATGAAGTTACATTTAAGAAGTTTTCGTCGCATTTACAGCCTGTTGCGTGGATCCTAACATGACAACTCTCAAAATTCCTCTCAAGTGCAAACAAGAAATTGTTAAAATCTTCTTCATATGGATATTTCATCCTGTTAGTTTATTTCTATGTAATTTTAACAGTTTCGATCAATATGTTTGGACCTTCTTCAGGACAAAACTTAACTTTAAAAAACCAAATCATATAAAATAATAAAACATTTCACATTTTTCAAATAATTTTTTCAATGAAACATTTTGTTATTTGTTATTTTTTATATTATTTGCACAGTTGATTTTGATTTTGTGAATAAGTACGAATAGGTATTGGAAACATCAACTGGGGGGCCACAAAAATTAGTTCCACGGGCCGCATGCGGCCCGCGGGCCGCAGGTTGATTGCCACTGATATAGACAGACGTATTCTTTGTGCTATGAATTGATTAACTGCACATAAACCGGATTGTTTGCTAATGAAATTATAAATTAGCAAAAGCATAACATCATAATAAATATTTTTAAAATTATGAATCTGAAACATAATATAGATTGCACTTATTGAGAAAATGTGAGCCGAAATCTAGGTAGACCACGATCGGGTTAGCCAGGAGCAATATTCGAATGAAGATTCGACCTGCTAGGCTGATGTGATTGAGAAATTACCTGTTTCTATTTGACGTCAATATCTCCCCCATCCCTTGAGTGATGGTTACTCGAGCACAGAGAGAGATAGCAGCTAGAGTGAGAGGTCTGACCGGTTTGTACAGGCAATCGGAAAATTAATAGACAAGAGATGATACTCTAACTTTTCATCACGATCACTTTGTGTTTGGCTGAGTGTACCTATACATACTTTGATTTTTGGTACAATTAAGGAAGAATGTGCCGTTGTTGCAATTGGAAAGTCAGTCTGAGAGATCCGATAATAATTCAATTTTTTAAGTGCCATGTCATCAATAACACCCGAAATATGTGTGCACACATATAGTACACGTGATCACTATCAATTAGACGTAAAAGTTTTTGAATTCCGTCTAAAAATATGTAACTAAACGTCCCCGAATAACAGGTAAACCTGGCAGAATGGTAGCAGAATAGCACTGTGCAAACACGTGACAGAAACCCTACAAACACTGGGCGGCCCGGGCTTCTGCCCATCTAGCGCCCAAGTGGGACGTCCCGGGCGGGAACTACTAGGGCATGCCCTGGGCCTGCCCAACGGAGCCCAACCGATCCGTTTTATCTGGCTGTAAAATTTCTAGGAATGTCCCGTCTTGGTCCCGCCCGGGAATGGCTAGGGACGGCCCGCGCGGGCGCTACGACTGTTTGAATTTGAGCTGCTCTAATGACTTATTTTTTTCATATTTATAACTTCATTTCTATAATAATTACATCTACATTTCACATGGATATATTGATTTAAGAATAAATATGTTTACAATTCCAAAGCAAAGTATTCATACCATTTTAAACGTTATTAGTAAAGTTTCTTTTATGAACTCGGCAGTCGGCCATCTTCGTGAATCAACTTGTTTCCGTTCTCCCTTCTTCATTTCAAACGCGGCGTTTGACGTTTGTTGATATTTTACAGAGTGTCATGAGTGTGTAGTTTACGTCCCTTGTTTACGTCCTTTTGAGTGATTTTGAATGTGATTTCAATTATTATCTGTGTCCGTGAATGCGTGTTCACTGCTGAATAGTTTGTCTCAGTTCAAACCATTTAATGTGACACAAATCGTGAAATAATTACAGTTTTGTTGTGCCTCTTTTGTTTGGATTTTCATCACAGAGCCATACAACCCATTGAAGGTGAGTCTTCATCACAACTACATAAGTATCCAGGCATTAATCGTTGTTACTTTAGTTTTGTATGCTGGGGATACTAATAAACCAATAGGTAGTGTGACCAATGTTCAGTAAACATTAACCTCACATGTACATTTTTGAAATGTAGCAATTTATGCAAAGTACAATTTCCAACTAGGTAGGACCTAGGTAACTAGGTAGTTTAGGTATTTATAAAATGGTAAACAGTTTGCTTGGCGTGGTAGTCTATACATATCAGTGGTAGTAGTCAGTAGGAACCCTACCTGTAGGTACCTAGTACGTACCTCCGCCTATTTTGGGAATATTTTCACCCTACATTAACCAATAACCATCCCACATACCTACCAAGGCACCTACTGCAGTTTTAATAATGTTACTTGTTAAAGGTGAATCTACTCTGGAAGAAAATAGGCTATTAAGATATTGAACTCCAGAAACAAAGCGCGTATTCGTCCTGCGAGCGAACCAAGCTGTATCGTCAAACCGAGCCGAAACATTAAGAACCGAACCGAGCAGAGTGGTAAATATTTTCATTATATTTAATTATTTAACTTTATCAAGGATTTTAGATATACAGCAATTATTTTTGTTTATGTAGGTACCTTACAAGGCCAATAACAAACATTTTTGTTGTGATCCGAAAGTAAAAATTATGTTGCATGGAAATTACATTCTTGTCGGAGGTAGTAGATACATACATTGAATGGTGGTCCCGCTTCATTCAAATACGTAGTAAAATTTTTGAGATTGAATGTTGTCATCCAAAAAAATAAACCGCACTTTTGAATTTCCTCTAACGCGCCGGTGGTAAGAGAGCAGCCATTCCATGCGAATGCAGACATATGCCACATAATACATATGACTGCTGAATTATTAAATGTAAATAAATCAGCATGTTTTTATATTATATTCATGGTATTTTCTTGCTGATTCCAAATATGTAATCAGTTTTGTGCTAAGTTTGAATAGTTATTTTGTTATCAGTAAAATTGTGGGACCGCATTTAAATTTAAATTTTGTGTCGAACCATGTAAATTACATAAAAAATTTAGAAGGCTGCACAATGATCCTAACTATTTTTATTTTGATGAATAAGATGCTGAACATAGCATCTTACAACCGTACACCCGTAACACGGAATGGCTGAGAGGAAATTAATTTGAGTTGCTAACTTTCACCTTACTTTTTGTAGGTTCTACAGATTCACCGTGAACTTGCCCTGCTCTTATTCTAGAGTCGATTTAATTGCCTACCTACTTCAATTAAAAAGTAAATTTACTTCTTGGCAAATTAGCGAGAATTCTGAAGATGCACAGGACTTGGGACTTCATCGAGTTAATGGATTAAATGTTACCTACCCTACAGATGTAATGATTCAGAACTCTCTGATGGTAAGACACATTTTAGTATTTTATATGTGTAGTATTTCCTCTAACCTTACCTATAAATCACATTTATGCAATATAGAATGTTTCAAATTTTTATTGGGGTTTTAAATCAATAGTGTACTACCTAATGGTAATAATTTTACCTCAAGTGATTATTGTGGCAGGTCACACAACACAAAAGTGATTTTTGTATTATTCATTGCCAAGAAGTTTATCCTATCAATTTACAAATTCTTCATTGAATCTATCTTTCTTTTTTTTAGGGATCACTCTGTGCCAAAAATTCAATTTTTAAAATTTTTGTAAAGACTGTTATTTGCAGCTATCTGCTATTGCAGTTATTTACATAAATAGTTCTTGTGTAGTAGGTAGAAACTATTTGCTAGGCAGCCTCATGCTCAAAAGAAGTTGCATCCACATAGATTGCGGATGTCAGTCCTCGACACCACAAGACCGTGTGCTAATAATTTATGGATGGAATCCAGTATCTGGCCATTAAATCGGCAAATTCTTTTGAGCATAGCATAATAATAGTGTTAAATATTGACAAAATTAACAAGATCTTACTGATAACAAGATCTTGTAAATGTTGGACTTTCATTGGTCTGACCGAATAAAAATTTACACAAAAAATAAAAAAACACTTCTAACAATACGCTGCATGATCTTGCTAAACTTTTCAAGATCTTGTATAAATCTTGTTTAGGTTAGAATCTGTACCTACAATAATAAATAATTGCAAATATCTTGCGAACATTATTAGTAGTAAGGTACATTACCTAAATACTTTGCAATTTTATTTTTTCAGATGAAAGAAATACGTATTCAAGTGCATTCATTTTCTTGAAAAACTGAAGATGAAAAATTGTGCCAACATATCCGTGAGTGAAGTAAAATCCGAATTGTGTCTTGTCGATAAAGAGACAGCGTGCCAGACTCACTGCCAGGTAGTACCTACCTCAGAATGTTTTGATACTATGTGACGTGTGAAGGTTGAAGGACATTTAAAAATTTTAAGTGATGTGGTAGTATAATCTTTTACAATAATATACGTTTATATTATATGAAACTGTTTTTTTTTTAATTTTCGTGTGTTTTCCTGCTCTTTATTATTCCTAAAATTCAATTGCAGTGAATCTCCTATGTGTAGCATTTTATTTTTTGTAATTTATCAAAACAATATAGTACCTAAGTAAGTAGGGAATAGTACGTGAAAAAATTATTATTGAAACGATTCAATCGTCCTGTAAAAGATTATCAAAAAATAATTGCTAATTTCAAAATCCAACAACCGATTCATAAACAAAAATTATGGATCTTTTTATCCTTCTTAATTTTTTTATGAATAAGGTACCTGTAATACTTAAGTCTCTAGAAATTTTGTTCCAGTAAGTTTTTAAATATCAACGCAAATAATTACTGACATTTGTCACCCGCGAAATGTTAAACATTAATTCATGCAAATGAAATTCAATTATAATGGGACTTTTGGCGGGAAAAACGACGTATTACAAGAATCCACTTACACTAATGTGTTACCATTGTGGATCATCTGTCAATTTTCTGTAAATTTTCCTGTTAAAAGTAATCAAACTTTGTTAATTCATTCCTTGAAAACTATTCATCCCACAGCAAAAATAAAATCACATCTGTGTTCAGCAACATAATCAACTTTCATAAAATAATGGTCTATTATTCTGAAATCTGAATTTCACGAGACTTCCCCATTATGTGACAGTCAAGTTGAGGATTTCAAATGATCCCAAAATATTTCCTCCAAATAAAAATGCGTTAAAAATAAAAACAGTAGGAGGTACCTTAGGTAATGTGTCAGGTCAGTGGAACAGCTTTCAAACAATAGGGAAACATGGCGAGATAAAATAACTTCCAATAACCACTGATTAACTTTATAATATACCGGCTATTTTTTTTTTTTTATTAATATTTGACCATTTAAATGCATTTCTAATGTGTTTGAGTAGGTACCTACTGTTCTTCTAGTTGACATAACAAATTACAACTGTTGTGAAATATTCCGTGAACTGTGAACTAATACATTGACCCTGGAAGAAAATACCTGGATTATTTTTTTCGTATGGCAACGCCCACTCTCCGAAATTGTGAAAAAATCCCGTTTCTCGTGTCACTCACGTTTGCAATTAATTATGTCTTAATGAAACGTATTTTTTCCAGGTACATTCGCATTCAAAATTAGTGCCTATATGCACGTGTCTGGATCAGAGGCACGTTTTGTAGGTACTGCATTTTGAATGAGAGTGTACCTAGCAAGCTAGCACGTGACCGTTATGGAATGTGCGTAGGGGGAGGGGGCTACAGAGCGAGCAGCTGCTCCCGCGCGGGCCGCCCGGGCGGGGGCCAGGGCCGGCCTATGCCTCCCGCGCGGGCCGCCCGGGAGGGTCCAGGGACGGCCCATACCTCCCGCGCGGGCGTCATGGGACGGCCCAGGCCGCCGCCCGGGCTTATTCCCAGTGGCAGGCCCCGGGAGTCTCACTCCATGCTAATCACCCATAAGACGGGAGGGCCCTGGGCAGGCCCGTACGCCCATCTGGGACGGCCTAGGACGCGTCCAGGGACCTCCCAGTGTTTGTAGGGAACCGATCCACTAAACTCGGCCACTTCCTGTCATGTGCGTTTCCGTTGCGCTTCCCAATAATTGTAACATAGACAATAAAAAATATATTGTCAAGTTGCAGTGTTCACGGCCGCCATTCCTGAAACCGGAAATGACGTCATACATCGAAAACGCCTGTACCGATTGCCTCTGAACAATTTCCTGTCTATTCATTCTGCAATCTATTTGATAAATCAATTGGGATAAATGCATATACAAATTACCGGTACCGGAAATGGCAGCTGGTACCACTAAATGAAACCGGAAGTGACGTCATATATTGAAAACGGCATGTCCGATTTGACGGAAATTAGCGCTAATGAATTCAGAAGGTCATTCATGACGTATCAACTAGATAAAACCAGATTGTTTTCTTATTACCTATACCGAAATTGACGTCATAAATATGCTAAATGACGTCATTAATATGCTAAATAACACTAAATTCACCACTTTGTATTTTTAAATAGTTATTAAGTAAACATACATTGTTAATAATTATAAATTCAAGGTTGCAGTGTTCTCAGCCGCCATTTTCTAAAACCGGAAGTGACGTCATATATCGAAAACGGCTGTACCGATTGCAACCAAATTGTGGAATTCTGTAGGACTAATATTGATGAATTCTAGACGACATTATTTTCGGCCGCCATTTCAAAACCGGAAGTGACGTTATACATCGAAAACGGCTGTACCGATTGCAACCAAATTTTTTAATTATGTAGGACTAATAATTATGAATTAAAGACGACATTTTTTTCGCATGCCATTGTCAAAACCGGAAGTGACGTTATACATCGAAAACGGCTGTACCGATTGCAACTAAATTATGTAATTATGTAGGACTTATAATAATGAATTAAAGACGACATTATTTTCGACCTCCATTGTTAAAACCGGAAGTGACGTCATATATCGCAAACGGCTGCAACTAAATTATGTAATTATGTTGGACTTATAATTATGAATTCAAGAAAACATTATTTCTGTACGTCATTTTTAAAACCGGAAGTGACGTCATTTATCGAAAATGGCTGCACAGACTGCAGCTTATTTATGCAATTATGTTTCACTTATAATTATGAATTCAAGGGGGCAGTACTATCGGGCGCCATTTTTTAAACCGGAAGTGACGTTAGATATCGAAAACGGCTGGACCAATTGTAATGAAACTTAGGCTATTCTTCTGGGATAACAATTTAAGCTTACACCAACGCAACTTTTCTTAGTAACCAAATCGGTTGAGGCGTATTTTTTTAAAGTAATTAGTCCTTCTTCCTTCGACATGTGTTACAAGCTGTAGTAATAAACTAACAAAAGAAGTGATATCCCAGAAAAAACACTCCATGTAAAAAAGGCAGCCAAGTCTATTTACTTTAAAAAAATCAGCCCCGAAAAGGAGTGATATCAAAAAAGGAGCCAAGTCAACGATTTTTCCAAATTTTAATCGTAATATTGAAATAAAAATATAAACCCCCGAGTAATACTTAAAAAAAGGACTTGGCGCATCGTTTTTTTAAAGACATTTTTCTATTCTTAAGCTTATGCCACTCACACTACGTAGTTCAGAAATGCCTAGAAAAATTGGGACAAAAATGTCAAATTAAATATTAAACATTCTGTAAAATATTTAATTTCAATATAAGTACGCAAAGAAACATATATTGCATTTGCCCTACAAGCAATAAATACAGAACAGTTGTGTTTGTGATTGGTATGTACCTATAGTTTCGTGGTACATACATCAACATACCTACTACAGCATTATACTTTGAACCTTCTCGTCGTGTAATTAATTGCTATTAATTAACATTTTATACCAATAAATTTCATAAATTACATAACGTATTACTTTAGATAAAAATCTAGTTAGTAATTATTTGAGCAACATGGCTCAGTGCACTAGTCACTTAAATACAAATCCCATTGACGGCCTTCTTGTAATGAGCACTTTCGTAATTTCCCTCAGTCACGATGTTGAGAAGTCTTCTATTAATATGACCCTAGAAATAGTGGCAATAACGAATATACTAGGCCGCTTCCGTGTTAAACAAATAACGACATCACCAAGAAATATTTCTTCTGAATATTGACAAAATACCAAAACTGCCAGTAGGTAAGAGAACTAGTTATAGTGAAACGTAGTATGATTCTTCGAAAATGAATGTGATATACTCAGGAAAATATACTTGTAGAGTTCTCCTACTTTTAGAATAGAAAAATGTCTTTGAAAAAAAGATGCGCCAAGTCCTTTTCTTAAGTATTACTCGGGGGTTTATATTTTTATTTCAATGGTACGATTAAAATTTGGAAAATTCGTTGACTTGGCTCCTTTTTTGATATCATAGTGGAGTAAAGATGTCTAAAATTAGTGCGTTTGTGATACTATTCGTGAAAATTAGTACCCTTACTAATTTGAGTATGGGGAATCCAAAAATCGATGGCACCAACCTGAGTAATTAATACTTTCTGCGTAATTAGCATAATTAGCATAATTAATAAACATGGATAAAACAATATATAATTTTATAATATGACCTTTATGGGTATCCATCGAAAGCTCGTCATGTCTACAATATATATAAATCATAAAAAGTTAAATTTTTTCATTCACATAATAATTAACCGTATAATTAATTATTTTATAAAAATCGTCATTCAACAAAAAGCTTAAAATTACCCTCTCAGATTTTGATAAAACTTGGTAGGATTGGTCACAAGCCTAAAGTAACACATAGGTATTTTTTGGTTTGTCCATTTATTGGGTACTTTTGGATTTCCAGGCCCTCAAATAATCAAAATTTTGATTTCCATTCCTTCACTTGAATTGTTCTAATTTTTACACCGTTCAACTCAAAAGCTTCGTCTTTTTCTAATTGTGTGAAACTTATTGCTAGGGACTAAGAAATAAGTACATTTAAGGGGGGAAAAGTCAAAATTTTGGCTTCCAAATTGCCTATTCACAAAAAAGTATTTTTTGCAATTTATTGAGTAATTAGTGCGTTTGTGAAAATTGGTGAAAATTGGAAAACGTGAAAATTGGTACTCTTACTAATTCGAGTATGAGGAATCCAAAAATCGATGGCACCAACCTGAATAATTAATACTTTCTGCGTAATTAGCATAATTAGAATATTTTATAAAATCGACATTCAAATTACATTATTATATAACGTGGTCTTCATGGGTATCTAAAGAAAGCTTGTAATGTCCACAATGTATATTATCGCCAAAAGTTAATTATAGTCATTAACGTAATAATTAATCCACTAATTAATTCATCTGATTAAAATCGCCATATTCACACAAGGCTGAGATCAAAGATGTTTATGATGAGATCAAAAACAAGGTTTGTAATTTAAGCTTATAAGTAGTATAAACAATTAATCAAAATTTTGTGTTTAGTTCATAATTAGCATAATTAATTATGCGTAATTAATTATGCTAATCTCACATTTTGATAGAAATGTCACTTGATATTCAACAAATATGAGGTTTTGAAAATTGAATTTTGATTTTATGTAATTAATTGCAATAAAATTAAAATTAATTAATTTAAAGAAAATTGTATATTATTGATACGCAACCAAAGGTGGTTATTCAACATAAGTGACCTATTTGTGATATAAAAACCTCAAGAGTGATAGTGGAGTCAATCCACTATCACTCCTTTTCGGTGCTGATTTTTTTAAAGTAAAGAGACTTGGCTGCCTTTTTTACACGGAGTGTTTTTTCTGGGATTTACTAATAAATATAACCTTATCAAAATATATCCAATTTTAAAATAATGTTAACAATTTTTCACACAAAAAACTAAAATAAGAAAAGACGCCAGGAAAATATGAGAAAATATGAAATACGTGACAGATGCAAAAGTTCAGCAGATGTTTGAAAAAAACGAGCCGTGACAAATAGTGTGAGACTTGAGCGCAATCTGCCGGGCCTAATGTTCTCACAGAGCAAGCTGGCTCAGGCGCTGGACTTGAGCGCAATCTGCCGGGCCTAATGTTCTCACAGAGCAAGCTGGCTCAGGCGCTGGACTTGAGCGCAATCTGCCGGGCCTAATGTTCTCACAGAGCAAGCTGGCTCAGGCGCTGGACTTGAGCGCAATCTGCCGGGCCTAATGTTCTCAGAGCAAGCTGGCTCAGGCGCTGGACTTGAGCGCAATCTGCCGGGCCTAATGTCCCCACAGAGCAAGCTGGCTCAGGCGCTGGACTTGAGCGCAATCTGCCGGGCCTAATATTCTCACAGAGCAAGCTGGCTCAGGCGCTGGACTTAAGCGCAATCTGCCGGGCCTAATGTTCTCACAGAGCAAGCTGGCTCAGGCGCTGGACTTGAGCGCAATCTGCCGGGCCTAATGTTCTCACAGAGCAAGCTGGCTCAGGCGCTGGACTTGAGCGCAATCTGCCGGGCCTAATGTTCTCAGAGCAAGCTGGCTCAGGCGCTGGACTTGAGCGCAATCTGCCGGGCCTAATATTCTCACAGAGCAAGCTGGCTCAGGCGCTGGACTTGAGCGCAATCTGACGGGCCAAATGTTCTCACAGAGCAAGCTGGCTCAGGCGCTGGACTTGAGCGCAATCTGCCGGGCCTAATGTTCACACAGAGCAAGCTGGCTCAGGCGCTGGACTTGAGCGCAATCTGCCGGGCCTAATGTTTTCACAGAGCAAGCTGGCTCAGGCACTGGACTTGAGCGCAATCTGCCGGGCCTAATGTTCTCACAGAGCAAGCTGGCTCAGGCGCTGGACTTGAGCGCAATCTGCCGGGCCTAATGTTCTCAGAGCAAGCTGGCTCAGGCGCTGGACTTGAGCGCAATCTGCCGGGCCTAATGTGCTCAGAGCAAGCTGGCTCAGGCGCTGGACTTGAGCGCAATCTGCGGGGCCTAATGTTCTCACAGAGCAAGCTGGCTCAGGCGCTGGACTTGAGCGCAATCTGCCGTGAATAATGTTCTCACAGAGCAAGCTGGCTCAGGCGCTGGACTTGAGCGCAATCTGCCGGGCCTAATGTTCTCAGAGCAAGCTGGCTCAGGCGCTGGACTTGAGCGCAATCTGCCGGGCCTAATATTCTCACAGAGCAAGCTGGCTCAGGCGCTGGACTTGAGCGCAATCTGCCGGGCCTAATGTTCTCACAGAGCAAGCTGGCTCTGGCGCTGGACTTGGGCGCAATCTACCGGGCCTAATGATCTCACAGAGCAAGCTGGCTCAGGCGCTGGACTTGAGCGCAATCTGCTGTGAATAATGTTCTCACAGAGCAAGCTGGCTCAGGCGCTGGACTTGAGCGCAATCTGCCGGGCCTAATTTTCTCACAGAGCAAGCTGGCTCAGGCGCTGGACTTGAGCGCAATCTGCCGGGCCGTATGTTCTCACAGAGCAAGCTGGCTCAGGCGCTGGACTTGAGCGCAATCTGCCGGGCCTAATGTTCTCACAAGGCAAGCTGGCTCAGGCGCTGGACTTGAGCGCAATCTGCCGGGCCGTATGTTCTCACAGAGCAAGCTGGCTCAGGCGCTGGACTTGAGCGCAATCTGCCGGGCCTAATGTTCTCACAGAGCAAGCTGGCTCAGGCGCTGGACTTGAGCGCAATCTGCCGGGCCTAATGTTCTCAGAGCAAGCTGGCTCAGGCGCTGGACTTGAGCGCAATCTGCCGGGCCTAATGTTCTCACAGAGCAAGCTGGCTCAGGCGCTGGACTTGAGCGCAATCTGCCGGGCCTAATGTCCTCACAGAGCAAGCTGGCTCAGGCGCTGGACTTGAGCGCAATCTGCCGGGCCGTATGTTCTCACAGAGCAAGCTGGCTCAGGCGCTGGACTTGAGCGCAATCTGCCGGGCCTAATGTACTCACAGAGCAAGCTGGCTCAGGCGCTGGACTTGAGCGCAATCTGCCGGGCCTAATGTTCTCAGAGCAAGCTGGCTCAGGCGCTGGACTTGAGCGCAATCTGCCGGGCCTAATGTCCTCACAGAGCAAGCTGGCTCAGGCGCTGTCCTTGAGCGCAATCTGCCGGGCCTAATGTTCTCACAGAGCAAGCTGGCTCAGGCGCTGGACTTGTGCGCAATCTGCCGGGCCTAATGTTCTCAGAGCAAGCTGGCTCAGGCGCTGGACTTGAGCGCAATCTGCCGGGCCTAATGTCCTCACAGAGCAAGCTGGCTCAGGCGCTGGACTTGAGCGCAATCTGCCGGGCCTAATGTTCTCAGAGCAAGCTGGCTCAGGCGCTGGACTTGAGCGCAATCTGCCGGGCCTAATGTTCTCACAGAGCAAGCTGGCTCAGGCGCTGGACTTGAGCGCAATCTGCCGGGCCTAATATTCTCACAGAGCAAGCTGGCTCAGGCGCTGGACTTGAGCGCAATCTGCCGGGCCTAATGTTCTCACAGAACAAGCTGGCTCAGGCGCTGGACTTGAGCGCAATCTGCCGGGCCTAATGTTCTCAGAGCAAGCTGGCTCAGGCCCTGGACTTGAGCGCAATCTGCCGGGGCTAATGTTCTCACAGAGCAAGCTGGCTCAGGCGCTGGACTTGGGCGCAATCTGCCGGGCCTAATGTTCTCAGAGCAAGCTGGCTCAGGCGCTGGACTTGAGCGCAATCTGCCGGGCTTAATGTTCTCAGAGCAAGCTGGCTCAGGCGCTGGACTTGGGCGCAATCTGCCGGGCCTAATGTTCTCAGAGCAAGCTGGCTCAGGCGCTGGACTTGAGCGCAATCTGCCGGGCCTAATGTTCTCACTGAGCAAGCTGGCTCAGGCGCTGCACTTGAGCGCAATCTGGCGGGGCTTATCACCACAGTGTGATCACCACATCTCGAGAGGGGAGGCCGGCCCGAGGGGCCCGCGAAATTGGTGAGGACATGGGACTAGGTCGACCCTGGACTGCACTTAGTTAGAACCAACACTCGTTATGTGAGGCGGCCCCCCACCACGTCAAGGTAGCAGTCCATTGGTGGGGATTCCACTTTCGAACTCTTCTAAGAGCAACTCTGAGTGACTGTTTCTTTGACAAAGGAGAGATCATTGTGAGACTAAAGCCGCGTTTACAACTTAACGTTCGAAAATTAACGCAATTCCACTTTCGTTCACAACCACTGAGGAAACATAACACACGCGTAAAACAAGATGGCGCCGGCCAGTGCGATCACCTGCGAGTTAGATGTGACTGTGAGAGAAGTGTCCGTGCGCATGCGCCACTTCCTCCTCTTAATGTTCGAATTGAAAGTTGAAACTAGGTCTACTTTGAGGTGAAATTGGCGTACGTTAATTTACACACAAAAAATTAGAACGAATTCATAAGTTTACATGGGCTTGATAATTGAAATTGCGTTAATTTTCTTAATTTTCGAACGTTAATTTTGTTGTAAACGCGGCTTAACGCTTCTTTGTCTGGGGACCTATTTTCAAGATCGTTCGAGCGCTCGCATGATTCGAGTACTCGAATGATTTTGAGACCGCATCGAATGTGAAAACGGTATTTTATAAATTTCCGCCATGCGATGCGGCGTGAGTTCTCGAGTGAAATTTAGGGTGCATACTAGGGATGGAGAAAATATCGATATATCGATATATATCGATATCAAAAAAATATCGAAATATCGATACCTGAATATATTGAATATCGATATATTGAAATATCGAAATATCGATATATCCATATATTGCAATATTGAAATATCGAAATATTGAAATATCGAAATATCGATATATTGAAATATTGAAATATCTATATATTGAAATATCGATATATTGAAGCCTTACCGCATGATACAATTATGTTCTTAATTGAAGTTTATACCTACTATGGCAAAATAATTCATATTTGCAGTGCAGCGTTTACAAGATTTATGGACAATTTCTCAGATTATTCACAGTTTCTTTCTTATCTGGCCGGTGACCCTATATTTTGGAACGGCTGTGTTATTTCTTTTTACATTTTCTTTTGAAATTCCTAGCAGTTTTAGGAGCAATTCAATACATTCATACGATATATCAATATTTCCATACCTATACATCTAAATATTATTTCCATATCAATATTTCGATATTTCGATATTTCAATATATCGATATATCGATACTTCGATATTTCAATATATCGATATTTTGATATTTCGATATTTCAATATTTTGATATTTCGATATTTCAATATTTCAATATATCGATACTTCGATATTTCAATATATCGATATTTTGATATTTCGATATTTCAATATTTCAATATATCGATACTTCGATATTTCGATATTTCAATATTTCAATGTATCGATATATCGAAGTATCGATATATCGATAGTCGATATCAAAATCCAAGTTCGCTCCATCCCTAGTGCATACCCTTCTTGGATCAGGTCGCCCAGTTTCCTTATCCTTTTAACATTGTGACGTAAGCACCTGGACGTGACCTTGAGTCGAATTTAGTCGAATGAATGGAAAGACAGGCATCCATGTTGGATCAGAACGTCTGACCTTTTGAGCTTGAGCATTATAGGTACTGGTTTCAGCTCGTTTGTTGACGCGGCAAGTTAGATTTAACCCGTAAATCCTATGGTGACGTCAGCGCCCAACCAGCTCCTATTTTGGACCTCACCCATCGTGCGAGCGCTACGTCATAGATACGTCACGAGTCCGAAGATTTTCAACCAATCAAAATAGAGGGAGGCCATGTTGGGTAGACAGACGTAAACAAAGACAAATGTCAAAATTTAAGTATGATGTTTATAATATTTTTACAATAGTAAACATTAACTGTACATAAAAAGTTCGATGCATTATCCATGTTTCTGTCTCAGTTCAAGATAATGTAAATATTTTTGTCAAACTAGAGGTGTTGGAGGGTGTTCAATCTGAAGTTTCTCTTCGATGTAGAGTTAGGTTATATCTACCTACTTGACTAAGAATTTGATTTACCTACAAAAAAAAAACTTGGTAAATACCTCATAGGTGATTGATAATTAATACCACGTACTTTAGAGTATCTACATAATAAATGATCCCAGAAAAAAACACTCCGTGTAAAAAAGGCAGCCAAGTCTCTTTACTTAAAAAAAAATCAACACCGAAAAGGAGTGATATCAAAAAAGGAGCCAAGTCAATGACATTTCCAAATATTTAATCGTATCTTTGAAATAAAAGTATAAACACCGAGAAATACTTTACAAAAGGACTTGGCGCATCGTTTTTTTAAAGACATCATTCTATCCTATTCCTAAAAGTGGAAAGATTATTAACAAGTAGGTACATATTCCTCTTTTTATTTGAGCCAGTATCTATGAATCAAGCTACTTTTGGTAATAGCTATTTTATAATTTTGTAATGGCGATAGAAGAAAGATGTCATGCTGTAATAGAAGTAATAGTAAGGGCGGAAGAATTAAATATCAAGGAAGTGGTCTCATATATATTCTTATAGCACTGTTAATATGGTGATATTAGAAGGATATCTTTTCATAATTTGATCATGACTGAGGGAAATCATGAAAAGTTGTCAAATAATTACTAACTATTTATAGAACACTATTATATTATGGAAGTATATTATTATGGTATATATTATACCATTATATGGTATATATTATTATGGTTTTAATAGTTGTTCAATGAGACTTCACTGTGTACTTTGTGAAATGTATTGTTATAAAATGTGGATTAATAGAAATGTATTTCATTGTGAGAATGTATAACGCATGAGACTTAATTATGTTGACCATGAAACAATAATATGAAGATAACTATTGTATATTTATTACAAATAGAGGCAACAAGTTTCATCGCGTACATATTCAAATAGAAAATATTTTACAGTAGGTATGTAGGTAAAATATGTAATTGAAAGTTGTGTCCCTATTATTCTTAAAATTCTAAATGACGGTTGTATATAAATGGCATATGCTTATGAATAGAAAAATGTCTTTAAAAAAACGATGCGCCAAGTCATTTTGTAAAGTATTTCTCGGTGTTTATACTTTTATTTCAAAGATACGATTAAATATTTGGAAATGTCATTGACTTGGCTCCTTTTTTGATATCACTCCTTTTCGGTGTTGATTTTTTTTTTAAGTAAAGAGACTTGGCTGCCTTTTTTACACGGAGTGTTTTTTTCTGGGATATCAATTCTTTTGTTAGTTTATTCATACAGCTTGTAGCACATGTCCGAGCAAGGACTAATTTCTTTAAAAAAAATACGCCTCAACCGATTTGGATAGGTTCTAAGAAAAGTTGCGTTTGGTAAAAGATTAAAATGATTATCCAAGAAGAATAGCTTAAGTTTCGTTACAATCGGTCCAGCCGTTTTCGATATATGACGTCACTTCCGGTTTTGAAATAGCGGCCAAAAATAATGTCGTCTTGAATTCATAATTATAAGTCCTACAAAATTGCATAATTTGATTACAATCGGTACAGCCGTTTTCGATATATTAAAACGTCCCTTCCGGTTTTGAAATGGCGGCCGAAAATAATGTCGTCTCGAATTCATAATTATTAGTCCTACATATTTCCAAAATTTGGTTGCAATCGGTACAGCCGCTTTCGATTATGACGTCACTTCGGTTTTAACAATGGCGGCCGAAAATAATGTCGTCTTGAATTCATAATTATTAGTCCTACACATTTCCAAAATTTGGTTGCAATTAGTACAGCCGTTTTCGATATATGACGTCACTTCCGGTTTTGACAATGGCGGCCGAAAATAATGTCGTCTTTATTTAATAATTATATTAGTCCGACATAATTCTAAAATTTGGTTGCAATCGGTACATCCGTTTTCGATATATGACGTCACTTCCGGTTTTAACAATGGCGGCCGAAATAAATGTCGTATTGAATTCATAATTATAAGTCCTACACAATTCTAAAATTTAGTTGCAATCGGTACAGCCGTTTTCGATATATGACGTCACTTCCAGTTTTAGAAAATGACGGCCGAGAGCACTGCAACCTTGAATTTGTAATTATTTACAATGCATGTTTACTAAATATCTATTTAAAAGTATAAAGTGGTGAATTTAGTGTCATTTAGAATATTAATGACGTCATTTAGCATTTTTATGACGTCATTTCCGGTATAGGTAATAAGAAAACAATATAGTTTTATCTAGTTGATACTTCATGAATGACCTTCTGAATTCAATAGCGCTAATTTCCGTCAAATGGCTCATGCCGTTTTCAATATATGACGTCACTTCCGGTTTCATTTAGTGGTTCCTGCCGCCATTTTCGGTACCGTTAATGTGTATATTCATTTATCCCAATTGATTTTTCAAATAGATTGCAGAATGAATAGACAGGAGCTAGTTCAGTGGCAATCGGTACAGGCGGTTTCGATGTATGACGTCATTTCCGGTTTCAGGAATGGCGGCCGAGAACACTGTGTATTGAAATTATAATTTTGTATTGTCTATGTTACAATGTAAGATAATGATATGTGTATTTAAAGTATAATTTGATGAAATAAGCTAAATATTGCAAATTTATGACGCCACTTCCGGTTTAGGATATAAGAAAATTATATTTTTAAGTAACATACTTCATATAGATGACCATCTAAATCGAATGACGCTAATTTCGTTCTAATCGGTCCAGCCGTTTTTCATATATGACGTCACTTCCGGTTTAAAAATGGCGGCACAAAAAATCACAAGAGGCAAGGTATCATCAGACGCCAAAAGTGCATATGTGGTAAAAATTTCAGGTTGATCGGTTTAGCCGTTTAGGCTGTGGCGGTGACAGCAACTTTTTTGGGAATCATAATGAAGAAGAAGAAGCAGATGAAAGCGGTGTAATTTCACGATTTTCATGGCGCTCTAGGTCATAAACGGAATGACTGGTTGTTGTCGCGTGATGTATATGTTGTCAGGTGATCCATAGCTCAAAATTAAGACATTTCACAACAATGTGAGATTTTCCATTGTTGAGATCCAGTAGGCCGAAAATGCCATGTTGTTGCTTACAGTAAAAGTAGTTGGTCTGCTCCTCGGTTTATATAGGCATTTACGGTATGTTGAGTGACTGTGAGTGTACGGTACGACTTGGCTGTGTGGAGCGACCGCTCCACTAGATAGTATTACTATATAGACACAATAAAACTTTTACCTATTCAATACTTGAACTAAGTTCTCTTCATTTGCAGGAAGTTCTTACTTCACCGAGCCCTATGAAACTCCACAATGAATGAGATTTTACTGACATCGTCAAGTATGATCTAGCAATGGGTGGGCTTTCTGCTGGACTTTGGCTGCTTCATCTTCACCAGTCTTCAGCCAGTCTTCGCCTGTCAAGATCACCGGAGGTGTTCCCTTCTATACTTGACACAATATTGTACAATGTGCAGCAGACCTAATGATGTGAATGCTCTAAAAGACTGGCTCTTCTCTAACAATCAGAACTTCAAAACACAATTACCTACTACAAAGTGACTCGTTAACTTAATGCAAGATTTGCATCCTTCTCTTTGTATAGTTGAGAGCGCTAAAGAAAAACCTCAGTGTTGTCGAATTTTTTTAAATTAAAATCAATTAAAAGTTTGACGAGAGAAGTGACTAGTTTTTCTTAAAATTTCAAAGCGTGTGCCTTGATTATTAGTGTCAGTTTGAATTATCTGTTTTGAATATTTTTCTGAACACAAAAGTTTAACGAAACTGGAAATGACGTCATGGTATTTGAAATACATCGATTGGCATTTCGGCAACAAATTTGATCCGATTATTTTGATATTTATGTAACGTATGTACTTTTGATATCTCATTTGAATTGTTATAAAACCAACCGGAAGCCCCCATTTTGAAACCGGAAGTGACATCATATCTCAATAACGGCTAAAAAGATTTGAACGAAACCAGCGCTACCCGTACAGAAAATACAGGTATCCACACGTATCATCTAAAATTTCTTATCCACATTATTGTATCATCATGGCATCACATACATATCATCACCTATCATATACATATCACATTCATCGTCCCAGATGATACCAAAGTGATGTATGTATCATCATGTATCACGTACCTATCATCACCTATTATCTACATATCAGACTGAACGTCGTTGATGGTACCAAAGTGATACATGCATCATCATGTACACATACCTATCATACACATATCAGACTGAACGTCGTTGATGGTACCAAAGTGATGCATGTATCATCATGTATCACGTACCTATCATCACCTATCATACACATATCAGAGTCAGCGTCGTTTATGATAGGAAAGTGATACATGCATCATCATGTATCACATACCTATCATCACCTATCATACACATATCAGACTGAACGTCGTTGATGGTAACAAAGTGATACATGCATCATCATGTATCTCGTACCTATCATCACCTATCATCTACATATCAGACTGATCGTCGTTGATGATACCTCCTTGAGTATGAACCCCTGATACCTAAAGACTAAAGTGTTGCATGCTCGTGCGTGCTCGCTGGTCAAATGGCTTATTTCACCCTCCTACCTGTATTCGCAGCGTGGAGCAGTGGTTACAGCGGCAGCGTGCTTATTCGACGACCCGAGTTCGATTCCAGCTTACTTCATATAAATTTTATTTCATGTACTAATTGCAATGTCTTCTATCACACAGTACACATTATCTGCTTGCACAAAACTGGATATATTTTTTCAATTTTGACCACTATAATACTTGTTTTTAATACTGCAACATGAACTAGTAGCGCTCCCGTAGCTAATTTTGGAACTAGAGTGATGCCAATTAGGTGGTTGATACGTGATTATAGGTATGTGATGCCAATGATGATAGGTGGTTGATATGTGTGTGATTCTGCTGAGTGTCTTGATGATAGCTGAGTGATACGTGATGATAGGTGTATGATACCATGATGATATTATAGTGATACGTGATGATAGGTATATGATGCGATTGAAGATAGGTAAGTGATACTTGACGGTAGGAGTGTGATGCTTTTGATGATAGGTAGGTGATGCCAATGTGATACGTGATGATACGTATCACTTACCTATCATCAATCTCGTATCATTTTGACACAAATAATACCAGCTTGATACCAGTTATGTGATATGTATGTGATATGTGTGTGATATCACGATAATGATACGAGTAGGATACGACTGGGATACGTAACATTTCTGTACGGGTAAACAATTTAGACAGTCCACTTTATGTATTATCATCAATAATATATTTGCAGTATCCCATACCAAAACCGAAAATGACGTCACACTTTTTAAAAATCTCACAAATTTACATTTTGATGCAATAAATATACTATTTCAGACTCGGTAAGAAACTAGCGCGAAACGATCTATGGAATAGGAACATTGAAACTAGAATGTTCCTATTTATGAGACCGGAAATGATGTCATTCAAATTTATAAATTATTATAATCCTCTCCTATACAATAAATACATATTCAGAAAGCTTAAAATGATACACATCATTTATGGTTATAAATTCTATGTAGCAGTGCAGAAAGTTCAGCAGCCATTTTGACAACGGATATGTTGCCATATCTCGGAACTTGGTTGACCGATTGGAATGAAACCTTTGCTATTCTTCATGAAAGTAACCAAATTGTAAAGGGTGATTTTTTTAAAGGGTTTAGTAATTGTTAATTCGATTGTCACAAGTTGTGAGAATAAACTAAAAAAAGGAGTGATATCCCCATAAAAAACACTTCGTGTAAAAATAACAGCCAAGTCTCTTCGACTAAAAAAAAATATGAAATCTAAAAATTCTGCACTGGAAAGTAGTGATATCAAAAAATTAGCCAAGTCAAAACTTTATTTGAAAATCAAAAAATACTTGGCGCATAATTTTTTTAGGGCATTATAGGTGTACTATGTATATGGATATTTTATGTATATTTTATAATTGGCCTATACTTCCAAGCTATTTATATACACGATGCGCCAAGTATTTTTTGATTTTCAAATAAAGTTTTGACTTGGCTAGTTTTTTGATATCACTACTTTTCAAAGCAGAATTTTTAGATTTCATATTTTTTTTTTTTAGTTAAGAGACTTGGCTGTAATTTTTACACGAAGTGTTTTTAATGGGGATCTAGTGGAGCGGTCGCTCCACGCCAGCCAAGTCGTACGGCGCGCGCACACACTCATTTAAAAAGGCTGGAGCAAACCCACTTTTACTGTAAGCATCAAAGTGGCATTTTCGGCCTACTGGATCTTAAAATTGG
This sequence comes from Leuctra nigra, assembly GCA_934045905.1. Classification (NCBI taxonomy): domain Eukaryota; kingdom Metazoa; phylum Arthropoda; class Insecta; order Plecoptera; family Leuctridae; genus Leuctra; species Leuctra nigra. The sequence continues at coordinate 43,241,635 of OW203764.1, read as the reverse complement.
AAAATCTCACATTGTTGCGATATATCTTAATTTCGAGCTATGGCCCACCCTACAACATATACCAAATTTGGGAACAATAGGTTACGCCCTTTGCGCGCTAGAGGGCCGTGAAAACAGTGTTTGAGGGCGGTTTTCATAATAATAATAATAATCTCAGTAGTAGTAGTCTCCTGGAATTTAAATCCGGTAAACAGGCCACAGCCTAAACGGCTGAACCGATTGATTTAAAATTTTTACCACATATGCACTTTTGGCGTCTGAGGTGCCTTTTGCTATAACTGGTTTTATGCCGCCATTTTGAAACCGGAAGTGACGTCATATCTCGTCAACGGCTGGACCGATTGGAACGAAAATTGCGCCAAACGATCCAGACGGTCATCTATATGCATGATAAGTAGCAAAAGACTAAACATTATGTTAAAGAAACCGGAAATGACGTAATGAAATTTGAAATACATCGATTGGCTTTTTGGCAACAAAGGTTGATCCGATTATTTTGATATTTATGTAACGTATGTACTTTTGACGTCTCATGTGACTTGTTATAAAACCAACCGGAAGCCGCCATTTTGAGACCGAAAGTGACATCATATCTCAATAACGGCTAAATAGATTTCAACGAAACCAGCGCAAAACAATTTAGACGGTCAACTTTATGTATTATCATCAATAATATTTGCAGTTTCCCATACCTAAACCGGAAATGACGTCACACATTTTAATAATCTCACAAATTTTTATTTTGATGCAATAAATATACTATTTGAGACAGCTTATAAAATTATAATCATGTTTCAAATATACTTCAAGGGGTCAGAGATTTCAGCCGCCATTTTTAAACCGGAAGTAACGTCATATCTCAAAAACTGGTAGACAAATCGGTATGAAACTAGCGCCAAACGATTCGGATGGCCATCTCTATGGAAAATGAACAGTACAAATAGAATTTTCCTATTTATGAGACCGGAAATGACGTCATTCAAATGTATAAATTATTATAATTCCCTCCTATACAATAAATACATATTCAGAAAGCTTAAAATGATACACATCATTTATAGAAATAAATTCTATGTGGCATTGCAGAAAGTTCAGCAGCCATTTTGAAAACCGAAGTGTTTCCATATCTCGGAACTGGGTTGACTGATTGGAATGAAACCTTTGCTATTCTTCGTGAAAGATCATTTAAAGCAATTATTTAGGACCATACGCTGCTATTCATTAGTGGTAACGAAATTGTAAAGGGTGATGATTTTTTAAAAGAATTTAGTAATTGTTCATTTCATATGTGTCACAAGTTGTTAGAATAAACTAAAAAAAGGAGTGATATCCCCATAAAAAAACACTTCGTGTAAAAATACCAGCCAAGTCTCTTCAACTAAAAAAAAATATGAAATCTAAAAATTCTGCACTGAAAAGTAGTGATATCAAAAAATTAGCCAAGTCAAAACTTTATTTGAAAATCAAAAAATACTTGGCGCATCGTTTTTTTTAGGGCATTATAGGTATACTATGTATATGTATATTTCATGTATAATTTATAATTGGCTTATACTTCCAAGCTATTTATGTACACGATGCGCCAAGTATTTTTTGATTTTCAAATAAAGTTTTGACTTGGCTAATTTTTTGATATCACTACTTTTTAGTGCAGAATTTTTAGATTTCATTTTTTTTTTTAGTTGAAGAGACTTGGCTGGTATTTTTACACGAAGTGTTTTTTATGGGGATCTAGTGGAGCGGTCGCTCCACCCAGCCAAGTCGTACTATACACTCACAGTCACTCAACATACCGTAAATGCCTAATAAACTGAGGAGCAGACCAAACACTTTTACTGTAAGCAACAACATGGCATTTTCGGCCTACTGGATCTCAAAATTGGTAAATCTCACATTGTTGCGAAATATCTTAATTTCGAGCTATGGCCCACTCCACTACATATACCAAATTTGGGAACAATAGGTTATGCCATTTGCGCGCTAGAGGACCGAGAAAACAGTGAAATTACACCACTTTCTGATTCTGAAGATGATGATGATTCTGATGATATCACGAAACGTCGCTATCACCGCCACAGCCTAAACGGCTGAACCGATCGACCTGAAATTTTTACCACATGTGCACTTTTGGCGTCTGAGGTGCCTTTTTATAAAACCAACCGGAAGCCGCCATTTTGAAACCGGAAGTGACGTCATAACTCAAAAACGTCTGGACCGATTAGAACGAAATTAGCGCTATTCGATTTAGATGGTCATCTATATGAAGTATCAATAAAAAAAATATTATTTTCTTATTTTCTAAACCGGAAGTGGCGTCATAAATACGCAATATTTAACTTATTTCAACAAATTATACTTAAAATACGTACATAATTAACTTACATTGTAACATAGACAATACAATTTATATATTCAAGGTAGCAGTGTTCTCGGCCGCCATTCCTGAAACCGGAAGTGACGTCATATATCTAAAACGCCTGTACCGATTGCAACTGAACTAGCTCCTGCGTATTCATTCTGCTATTTATTTGAAAAATCAATTGTGAAAAATGAATAAATAAATTAATGGTACCGGAAATGGCGGCAGGAACCACTAAATGAAACCGGAAGTGACGTCATATATTACAAACGGCATGACCGATTTTACGGAAATATAGGGATTAGGAATTCAGATGGTCGTTCATGAAGGTATCAACTAGATAAAACTAGATTGTTTTCTTATTCCCTATACCGGAATTCGGCCGCTATTTCAAAACCGGAAGTGACGTCATGTATCGAAAACGGCTGGATCGATTATAACGAAACTTAAGCTATTCTTCTTGGATAATCATTTTCATCTTATACCAAACGCAACTTTTCATAGTAACCAAATCGGTTGAGGCGTATTTTTTTAAAGAAATTATTCCCTGCTCGGACATGTGCTACAAGCTGTATGAATAAACTAACAAAAGAAGTGATATCCCAGAAAAAACACTCCGTGTAAAAATACCAGCCAAGTCTCTTTAACTATAAAAAAAATAGAAGAAATCTAAAAATTCAGCACTGAAAAGGAGTGATATCAAAAAAGGAGCCAAGTCAACGAATTTTCCAAATTTTAATCGTACCATTGAAATAAAAATATCAACCCCCGAGAAATACTTAAAAAAAGGACTTGGCGCATCGTTTTTTTAAAGACATTTTTCTATTCTTAAGCTTATGCCACTCACATACTACGTAGTTCAGAAATGCCTAGAAAAATTGGGACAAAACTTTCAAATTAAATATTGAACATTCTGTAAAATATTTTAAATTTAAATATAAGTACGCAAAGAAACATAGCATTGTCTTACAAGCAATAAATACAGAACAGTTGTGTTTGTGATTGGTAGGTACCTATAGTTTTGTGGGTACATCAACATACCTACTACAGCATTATACTTTGAACCTTCTCGCCGTGTAATTAATTGCTATTAATTAACATTTTATATTAAAAAAAATTCATAAATTACATAACGTATTACTTTAGATAAAAATCTAGTCAGTAATTATTTGAGCAGCATGGCTCAGTGCACTAGTCACTTATACAAATCTCATTGACGGCCTTCTTGTAATGAGCGCTTTCGCTATTTCCCTCAGTCACGATATTGAGAAGTATGATTGATTAATATGACCCTAGAAATAGTGGCAATAACGAATAGACTAGGCCGCTTCCGTTTATTCGTTATTCGTTTATCCGTTTATTTCCTCTGAATATTGACAAAATACCAAAACTGCCAGTAGGTAAGAGTACTAGTTATATTAAAACGTAGTATGATTCGTCGATAATGAATGTGATATACTCAGGAAAATATACTTGTAGAGTTCTTCCTATACTTTTAGGATAGAAAAGTGTCTTTAAAAAAACGATGCGCCAAGTCCTTTTTTTAAGTATTTCTCGGGGGTTGATATTTTTATTTCAATGGTACGATTAAAATTTGGAAAATTCGTTGACTTGGCTCCTTTTTTGATATCACTCCTTTTCAGTGCTGAATTTTTAGATTTCTTCTATTTTTTTTATAGTTAAAGAGACTTGGCTGGTATTTTTACACGGAGTGTTTTTTCTGGGTAGTTATTACTTGGAAAAATATGTAATGAAATTACTGGCTCGTTACCCAAAAAGGTAATTTCGTTACAGTAACGCGTTACTTTCGTTACGTTACTACCCAAGTCTGGTAATTGGGACCGACATTATCTATATTTTTGAAAATTTTCATAATAATCTGTGTTTAAATCCGAAAGTAATTGACAGTTTACGGACATTTTGCGTGTTGGCTGTAAAATTTCTCGAATTTCATATTTCACGGCAAGTTCGAATCTTCAGTTCCAAGGTAGTTAGAGCATAGATATGACCGTTCAACATAAATTGATTTAATTGAGCGAGCGAAGCGAGCGTCTCCTTTTGGCTCTTTTGGCACGGACCTCTGTTTTTTTTTTTTTTTTTTGGCTGCTACCTGGAGCAATGGAAGTTGCACCGTTTCACCGATCGATCTGAAATTTTGCACACATGTAGAGACAACCTTTTCTGTTTGCTGACCCTATTTTTTTTTGAAATCCATTGATTGGTTGAAATTTAAATAAATATCTCATGATAGGCTGAAAAATGAAAATGGGCTTCGACAAATGTGATCAACCTTATATTTTGCATGGTCATTAACACCAACATTGTCTCTTATTTTACAAATTTTCAGACAAATCCTTTTATTGGTTAAAATTTAAAAAAATATTTCATGTGCTTTTTGAAATTTAAACCAGAACTGTTTGACCGATCAACTTGAAAATTTGCATGGTCATCGGGTCCAACATTATCTGTATTTTTGACAATTTTCAGACTAAACTGTGTTTAAATTCAAAAGTTAGTGACTGTTTACGGATATTTTGCGTGTTGGCTATCATATTTCTCGAATTTCATATTTCACGGCATCTTCGAATCTTCACTTCAAGGTTGTTAGAGCAGAAACTTTCAAACGTATATTATGAAACTGATATGACCGTTTAAAAAAAATTTGAACGAAATCCTGTGATTTTTGGAAATTACAAGGGATCGTTCAATCATAAAGGTTCAATCGATCAACTTAAAACTTTGCGTGGTTATTAAGACCAATATTTTAGGAATTGTTGGATATTTTCATACAAGTCTGTGACGAAATTCAAGAATGTATGGTTTTTAAGGACATTTTCGATAAACATAATTTCGGTTCGAGGTGTTGCGCGTTATCCGTGCTCGCTCATCAACGCGTTACTCAGAGCGTTTTCCTAGTATTGTGTACACACATATACGAGTATATCATGAGTGGTCCCCCCAGGTATATTTTTTGAACGAGTTCATGTGATTTTTTAAAATTAACAAGGAACCGTTTGATCGAACTTTGCATGGTTATTGGGAAATATTGTAGGAATTTTAATGGTTTTCATACAAGTCTGTGAAGAAATTCAAGAAATATTTGCTCTTAAGCTTTAATGACATTGTCGATAGACAGAATTTCGGTTCGAAGTGTTGCGCGTATCCGTGCTCGCTCATCAACGCGTTACACAGAGCGTTTTCCTAGTAAATAAACTGAGGAGCAGATCAAACGCCGCCCGCCTTCGCCTTATCACGCCGTCTCTGGACAAAGTCTCAACAGAGTCCGCACGAGTCACGGCAGATGTGCTTCATCTTTAGCACAATTCGGACAATGCGGATCACCTGAATCACCTGATTGTGATTGTGGAGCTGCCCTCCAGACGATCCGACACTTTGTCCTCGAATGTCCTCCAAGGAAATACTCTGGGCATCTGAAGGACTTCATCAGCGTGACTCCAGATGCAGTCGAGTGGCTGAAGAAACTAGACGTCCAGATATAATATTTCTAATAATTATGTAATCTTATTATTATTGTAATCTTTGTACTTGAAAACACCATATGATAAATAAGTTGGATAGTAATGAAATTTTTGTAAAAAAATTGGCCAGATCCGTTACTTCGTTAAAAATGTAATGCAAAAAACACAGATAAAAACAAACAAAAAACAGAGATCCGAGCCATAAGTTTCGAGTAGAGACGCCCGCTCCGCTCGCCTAATTATTCGGCTTTGCATAAAAAGAACTGAAAGTGCCATAAAAAGCTACAAAATAAACAAATAGGCAAACCTCATGTAACTTGGTGACAACTATCAAGTTCTTGTGGAAATCACTGTGTATTTCAATGCAACTGACTCGCATATGGCGAAGTGTTCTCATTGTCTCGATGCAACGCCGTGAATCTTGACTGCTGGCCGAATACTTCAATCATTTTATAAAATTGTTCCAACTCTGAATGCATTTTCAGCCTGAAGAATTACATGGTAGGTTACAGATAACGTAATATTATCTAATATTATTGTGGAATAATAATTGTTTTAATAATAGAAATGCGATTGTCAATTGTAATGCCCATTGTATGCGCAATAAATAGTAAGCACTATTATGCAGATTGTTTCCACATTTCACATTTCACATTATTACATAATTATTCAGGTTCTTGTTACCAGGGTTCGTAATCTCCAGTTTGTTGTAAAAGTTACGGCTATATTTTTCAAAATTGACTTCTACTTGTAGTTGGGAAGTATTTCACGTCATTATTACGTCATTATTTCATAATCGTCTCTTTGCGAAGTGATTTGAACAAACTATAATTATGATTTATAAGGAATAAAGTAGATTCTCTAACTTTGTATAGCAATTCGCACATTCAAACTCAGTGAAAAATATCAAGTTTTTCCATCCGCGCCAACACATTTTAAAATATGGATGAAAGGTGGGAAGGATGCGGTAAGTGGAACTATCCCAGCATTTGCCAGTTGACTGAGGAATCCACGAGAGAACTACAGTCAGGACGGCCGGACGCGGGAAACGAACCCGAGGTCGCCGGAGTTCATCCAGAACGTCTGTCTGAGCCAACTTGCTCCGGTACAAATATTCATAATTTAGAACTAGCTGGTGAAAATCCTGGGGCTGGATTCACAAAGAAGAATTATCTCCTAATACGTACTAGCTTTGGTATTATCTTTCATTTAACATTGATGCAAAGTTAATACGTATTAGCAGATAATACTTTTCGTGAATCCAGCCCCTGGAACTCAAGTTGGGTTTTTACGGTTATTTTTGTACACGTGGGTTTATAAATAATAAAATAAAACTGTGGTATTCATACAGGTTTATTATCATTGCAAACATTATTTTATCACGACCGCCCTCACGACATTGCTTGAAATGAAATCAAGGTACTTTCGTCAAAGGTATTTTGACGTTTAAGAAATGCATCGAAGAGCTTAGCCTCGGCTTATCTGTCAGATTAACATTGAAAACGCAGAGAGAAATGTACAGGTGAAAGATAGACCGATATTGCTAGAAATAAATACCGAGTAGTACTGGGGCTGTATTCCCGAACGGTATTATCTGCTAATACATATTATCTTTTGATTTAATACCAAAACACCATGTTAAATGAAAGATAATACCAAAGATTGTACGTATTAGGAGATAATACTTTTTGTGAATCTGGCCCCTGGGTAAAAGAATATGTACCACCTACCACCTAAACATTGGCCTGATCCGTTACTTATTTTCTTCTGTAATCCGAAAAGCAGAAAAATAAGATATTTACTTAACTCCAAATCTATGTTTCGAATTAAGACTCACTGATGAAGTGGTCTGATTAGATTATTGTGGTTTAACGGCGCGTCAACGACGAGGTTATATTGCGCACATTAATTTTTGCATTTTTGCATTTAACTTTGTTGATATAAGTGGTGGATATGGGGAGGGGTCGACCTAACGGGGCCGATCCGGGGGAGTCCAACACTAGTGGGGAGGCCAGGCCGGAATGGCGACGGACCGGGGGGTGTGAGGATTCGGGCCGGCGGAACCCGATTTCAGGGGGATCACCATCTCGAGGGGGAAGGCCGGCCCGATGGGGACCGCAAATTCAAGGGAGGACATGGTTAGGTCAACCCTGGCTGCTCTTTGTCTGGACCTCACCACTGACCTGTCCGGCATGGGTAGCCCTTACACATGAGCATATGCTCGCCGGCGTAGCTGCAATGGATCGTTGGCCAACACAAACCCCTCCACCGCGATAAGGTGGCAGCCGTCGGTGGGGTGAAGTGGTCTGTATTGATCAAGACTGTTCATGTTGTGTTGCGAAGCGTGCGTACACTTGGAATGTACCTGGTTGTGTTGGGAAGCGAGCGTACACTTGGAATGTACCTGGTTGTGTTGGGAAGCGAGCGTACACTTGGAATGTACCTGGTTGTGTTGGGAAGCGAGCGTACACTTGGAATGTACCTGGTTGTGTTGGGAAGCGAGCGTACACTTGGAATGTACCTGGTTGTGTTGGGAAGCGAGCGTACACTTGGAATGTACCTGGTTGTGTTGGGAAGCGAGCGTACACTTGGAATGTACCTGGTTGTGTTGGGAAGCGAGCGTACACTTGGAATGTACCTGGTTGTGTTGGGAAGCGAGCGTACACTTGGAATGTACCTGGTTGTGTTGGGAAGCGAGCGTACACTTGGAATGTACCTGGTTGTGTTGGGAAGCGAGCGTACACTTGGAATGTACCTGGTTGTGTTGGGAAGCGAGCGTACACGTGGAATGTACCTGGTTGTGTTGGGAAGCGAGCGTACACTTGGAATGTACCTGGTTGTGTTGGGAAGCGAGCGTACACTTGGAATGTACCTGGTTGTGGTGGGAAGCGAGCGTACACTTGGAATGTACCTGGTTGTGTTGGTAAGCGAGCGTACACTTGGAATGCACCTGGTTGTGTTGGGAAGCGAGCGTACACTTGGAATGGACCTGGTTGTGTTGGGAAGCGAGCGTACACTTGGAATGTACCTGGTTGTGTTGGGAAGCGAGCGTACACTTGGAATGTACCCGGTTGTGTTGGGAAGCGAGCGTACACTTGGAATGTACCTGGTTGTGTTGGGAAGTGAGCGTACACTTGGAATGTACCTGGTTGTGGTGGGAAGCGAGCGTACACTTGGAATGTACCTGGTTGTGTTGGGAAGCGAGCGTACACTTGGAATGTACCTGGTTGTGTTGGGAAGCGAGCGTACGATTGGAATGTACCTGGTTGTGTTGGGAAGCGAGCGTACACTTGGAATGCACCTGGTTGTGTTGGGAAGCGAGCGTACACTTGGAATGTACCTGGTTGTGTTGGGAAGTGAGCGTACACTTGGAATGTTCCTGGTTGTGTTGGGAAGTGAGCGTACACTTGGAATGTACCTGGTTGTGTTGGGAAGCGAGCGTACACTTGGAATGTACCTGGTTGTGTTGGGAAGCGAGCGTACACTTGGAATGTACCTGGTTGTGTTGGGAAGTGAGCGTACACTTGGAATGTACCTGGTTGTGGTGGGAAGCGAGCGTACACTTGGAATGTACCTGGTTGTGTTGGGAAGCGAGCGTACACTTGGAATGTACCTGGTTGTGTTGGGAAGCGAGCGTACACTTGGAATGTACCTGGTTGTGTTGGGAAGCGAGCGTACACTTGGAATGTACCTGGTTGTGTTGGGAAGCGAGCGTACACTTGGAATGTACCTGGTTGTGTTGGGAAGCGAGCGTACACTTGGAATGTACCTGGTTGTGGTGGGAAGCGAGCGTACACTTGGAATGTACCTGGTTGTGTTGGGAAGCGAGCGTACACTTGGAATGTACCTGGTTGTGTTGGGAAGCGAGCGTACACTTGGAATGTACCTGGTTGTGTTGGGAAGCGAGCGTACACTTGGAATGTACCTGGTTGTGGTGGGAAGCGAGCGTACACTTGGAATGCACCTGGTTGTGTTGGGAAGCGAGCGTACACTTGGAATGCACCTGGTTGTGTTGGGAAGCGAGCGTACACGTGGAATGTACCTGGTTGTGTTGGGAAGCGAGCGTACACTTGGAATGTACCTGGTTGTGTTGGGAAGCGAGCGTACACTTGGAATGTACCTGGTTGTGTTGGTAAGCGAGCGTACACTTGGAATGCACCTGGTTGTGTTGGGAAGCGAGCGTACACTTGGAATGCACCTGGTTGTGTTGGGAAGCGAGCGTACACTTAGAATGGACCTGGTTGTGTTGGGAAGCGAGCGTACACTTGGAATGTACCTGGTTGTGTTGGGAAGCGAGCGTACACTTGGAATGTACCTGGTTGTGTTGGGAAGCGAGCGTACACTTGGAATGTACCTGGTTGTGGTGGGAAGCGAGCGTACGATTGGAATGTACCTGGTTGTGTTGGGAAGCGAGCGTACACTTGGAATGTACCTGGTTGTGTTGGGAAGCGAGCGTACACTTGGAATGCACCTGGTTGTGTTGGGAAGCGAGCGTACACTTGGAATGTACCTGGTTGAGTTGGGAAGCGAGCGTACACTTGGAATGGACCTGGTTGTGTTGGGAAGCGAGCGTACACTTGGAATGTACCTGGTTGTGTTGGGAAGCGAGCGTACACTTGGAATGGACCTGGTTGTGTTGGGAAGCGAGTGTACACTTGGAATGTACCTGGTTGTGTTGGGAAGCGAGCGTACACTTGGAATGCACCTGGTTGTGTTGGGAAGCGAGCGTACACTTGGAATGTACCTGGTTGAGTTGGGAAGCGAGCGTGCACTTGGAATGGACCTGGTTGTGTTGGGAAGCGAGCGTACACTTGGAATGGACCTGGTTGTGTTGGGAAGCGAGCGTACACTTGGAATGTACCTGGTTGTGTTGGGAAGCGAGCGTACACTTGGAATGTACCTGGTTGTGTTGGGAAGCGAGCGTACACTTGGAATGTACCTGGTTGTGTTGGGAAGCGAGCGTACACTTGGAATGGACCTGGTTGTGTTGGGAAGCGAGTGTACTTGGAAATACCTGCTATTGTTCAGTTTGGTTTCAAGTAAAAAGCAACGGACATTCCTGAAGCTGGAAAACAAGAGAGTGCCATAAACAGTTGGTTTTGGTTCAAGCAGTGAAGCACTGGACTCGCATTGAAGACCCAGGTTCGATTCCCGCGTAATAGATGCGAGAATCTTTTACACAAGGACCTTAGAACATTGACTGACACTTTTAGACTTTCACAGCGCATGTTGAACAAGTTGGTTTATTGCATTTCAAGGTCATGGATTTATATAAGAAAAAAATTGAGCCGAAAATCGTCAAACATTTGACAGAGAGTAAGGTATGCCCTGCTATGAGTTTGGTAAAAATAAGAAAGAAAAACACAGGATGGTTAAATTTTTGATACAATTAACAAATACAAGTTTTCAATTGTAGCATTATTTATTTCTCTTTGGAAATATTGTAAAATATTTTAAGCAATTACCACGGATTTTCAGTGCAAAATTGTATTTGGAACAAATTGAAAAGTTCGGAAGAGAAAATTTAAATTCAATAACATTTCAGGAGAAGCATTTTATCTGTCGTTCGACTGATTGAGTATCAAGCCGAAGGGGGGGGGGGGGGGGGGGGAGCTCAGCCTAGACTTATTCATCCGGCGCCATTATACGTGTTGCAGAACAGTGCAACGTTAAACACCACTCAATCAAATATTTAACGGCAAGAGCGAGAGAGATAGATAGAGAGAAGATAGAACATTGCGCGATAAGTGATCCTATGTTCTGAAACCAATAAATAATATCTTCGGAATTTAATTTTAGAATTTCAGTCAAAATTAAACTAACTAACCAACAAAAAGATCACATAATTTGAAAAATAAAATAATTAGGCCGACTGAATCTGCAAGATGGAACACCGTATAGGTAATACTTTTACCCTTGAATATTACATTTATTTATATCTTCAATTTTTTTTTAAGAATCTTAATAAATTGTGTATTAAATAGCAACGTATTTTGTGCTGAAGTTTCTGCATAAATATATGTGGCTTAAACTGTAATAAGGAAATAACAGATGTCAATATACGCTATGGCTAGAGTTCGCCGGCGGAATTCATTACTGAAAATGTCTTCCGCCACTTGTGAAAATTTCAAAATAAAAGAGTACTCGGGCGGCCAGATTCGAACCGGCGCCCCCTTGCACCACAGGCAAACGCCTTACCGCCTGAGCTACAAAGCTGCTCATGCTGGGATGCGTTGAAAACTGCTACACACTTGAGAACAGCTGTTGATGACGTCACAAATATCACGTGTCCAGTTCTAGCCAATCAACGCTTTCGCGGCGGAAGATATTTCCTAGCAATGAATAGACAACATTTTAAACCCCGAGCGCCATCTACAACTATCAACATTGCATTCTGGGTTTAGGATGTGAAGAGTTTGACAGCTGCCTGGTTGACAGTGCTAAGATGCATAAAGGAAGAATGTTTTTCGGTGTTTATTATGTTATATCCTCTCTGTATTTAAATGTAACTAATTTTAGTGGTATTCAACATAATTATGAATAATATTAAGAATAGCAGATCGTACGGAACAATGTGTTGTGTTCCATTGTGCAAAAATAACACTAAATTTAGCCGTGAAGTGTTGTTTCAATACTTTCAAGGGACGTTGATTTGAAGAAAGAATGGATAAGACGCAATAAATTATGTTTTTGTTGAAAATTTTTAGTGTAAGATGTAAATCCAATATTGTAGATATTATTAGCCTGGGCTTGAAATCATATTTATCGCTTTCAGGGGTATTCAAGTTATTTTTCCTCTTAACAAACAGGACATTTGTAGGTAGCCGAAAATCTTATTTTTGTCAGAAATTCTGACAAAATGTGACAAAGTATGTTCCTGTATACATAACTAATTAACAAATCAATCTGACCTATTGGTTATTCATTTCGGTTTATTCATTTATTCATTTTGTTAGGGGAAAAACAGGGCAATTTTTCTTCATATTTCTTATAACCAGATTTGTTAAAATGTGCACCACATATTCTGTGGTTCTTAATAGGGGACCATTTACTACATTTTCCCTGAGATCCAATTCGCCTCACACGCCTCATTCTTTCTTCAAATCAATGTCCCTTGACAGTAGTGAAACGACACTTCACGGCTAAATTTAGTGTTATTTTTGCTCAATGGAACACAACACACAGTTCCGTACGATCTGCTATTCTTAGTATTATTCATAAAATAATGTTGAATACCAATAAAATTAGTTACATTTAAATACAGAGATGATATAACATAACAAACACCGAAAAACATTCTTCCTTTATGCATCTCAGCACTGTCAACCAGGCAGCTGTCAAACTCTTCACATCCTAAGCCCAACATGCATCACGGCACGTCGCGCATGCGCAGTGAATTTTGAATGTTGTCTATTCCGCCGGCGGAACTTTAGCCACTATGGTCAACGCAAGTGTGTTTGCATCTTCTTGTTGGTGCGCGCTGTTTTATTTGCACCGACTATACTCTCATCCCTCGGCTTCCTGGATGCGCGAGGTGAAACAAAGAGCAAGAACACGCCTCGCCTCTCGAGACACATTCCACTCAGCGATGTGCGCGCTGTTTTATTTGCACCGACTATACTCTCACCCCTCGGCTTCCTGGATGCGCGAGGTGAAACAAAGAGCAAGAACACGCCTCGCCTCTCGAGACACATTCCAATCAGCGATGTGCGTGCGCTGTTTTATTTGCACCGACTATACTCTCACCCCTCGGCTTCCTGGATGCGCGAGGTGAAACAAAGAGCAAGAACACGCCTCGCCTCTCGAGACACATTCCACTCAGCGATGTGCGTGCGCTGTTTTATTTGCACCGACTATACTCTCATCCCTCGGCTTCCTGGATGCGCGAGGTGAAACAAAGAGCAAGAACACGCCTCGCCTCTCGAGACACATTCCACTCAGCGATGTGCGTGCTGTTTTATTTGCACCGACTATACTCTCATCCCTCGGCTTCCTGGATGCGCGAGGTGAAACAAAGAGCAAGAACACGCCTCACCTCTCGAGACACATTCCACTCAGCGATGTGCGTGCGCTGTTTTATTTGCACCGACTATACTCTCACCCCTCGGCTTCCTGGATGCGCGAGGTGAAACAAAGAGCAAGAACACGCCTCGCCTCTCGAGACCCATTCCACTCAGCGATGTGCGCGCTGTTTTATTTGCACCGACTATACTCTCACCCCTCGGCTTCCTGGATGCGCGAGGTGAAACAAAGAGCAAGAACACGCCTCGCCTCTCGAGACACATTCCACTCAGCGATGTGCGTGTGCTGTTTTATTTGCACCGACTATACTCTCACCCCTCGGCTTCCTGGATGCGCGAGGTGAAACAAAGAGCAAGAACACGCCTCGCCTCTCGAGACACATTCCACTCAGCGATGTGCGTGCGCTGTTTTATTTGCACCGACTATACTCTCATCCCTCGGCTTCCTGGATGCGCGAGGTGAAACAAAGAGCAAGAACACGCCTCGCCTCTCGAGACACATTCCACTCAGCGATGTGCGTGTGCTGTTTTATTTGCACCGACTATACTCTCATCCCTCGGCTTCCTGGATGCGCGAGGTGAAACAAAGAGCAAGAACACGCCTCGCCTCTCGAGACACATTCCACTCAGCGATGTGCGTGTGCTGTTTTATTTGCACGGACTATACTCTCACCCCTCGGCTTCCTGGATGCGCGAGGTGAAACAAAGAGCAAGAACACGCCTCGCCTCTCGAGACACATTCCACTCAGCGATGTGCGCGCTGTTTTATTTGCACCGACTATACTCTCATCCCTCGGCTTCCTGGATGCGCGAGGTGAAACAAAGAGCAAGAACACGCCTCGCCTCTCGAGACACATTCCACTCAGCGATGTGCGTGCGCTGTTTTATTTGCACCGACTATACTCTCATCCCTCGGCTTCCTGGATGCGCGAGGTGAAACAAAGAGCAAGAACACGCCTCGCCTCTCGAGACACATTCCACTCAGCAATGTGCGTGTGCTGTTTTATTTGCACCGACTATACTCTCACCCCTCGGCTTCCTGGATGCGCGAGGTGAAACAAAGAGCAAGAACACGCCTCGCCTCTCGAGACACATTCCACTCAGCGATGTGCGTGTGCTGTTTTATTTGCACCGACTATACTCTCATCCCTCGGCTTCCTGGATGCGCGAGGTGAAACAAAGCGCAAGAACACGCCTCGCCTCTCGAGACACATTCCACTCAGCGATGTGCGTGTGCTGTTTTATTTGCACCGACTATACTCTCATCCCTCGGCTTCCTGGATGCGCGAGGTGAAACAAAGAGCAAAAACACGCCTCGCCTCTCGAGACACATTCCACTCAGCGATGTGCGTGTGCTGTTTTATTTGCACCGACTATACTCTCATCCCTCGGCTTCCTGGATGCGCGAGGTGAAACAAAGAGCAAGAACACGCCTCGCCTCTCGAGACACATTCCACTCAGCGATGTGCGTGTGCTGTTTTATTTGCACCGACTATACTCTCACCCCTCGGCTTCCTGGATGCGCGAGGTGAAACAAAGAGCAAGAACACGCCTCGCCTCTCGAGACACATTCCACTCAGCGATGTGCGCGCTGTTTTATTTGCACCGACTATACTCTCACCCCTCGGCTTCCTGGATGCGCGAGGTGAAACAAAGAGCAAGAACACGCCTCGCCTCTCGAGACACATTCCACTCAGCGATGTGCGCGCTGTTTTATTTGCACCGACTGTACTCTCACCCCTCGGCTTCCTGGATGCGCGAGGTGAAACAAAGAGCAAGAACACGCCTCGCCTCTCGTGACACATTCCACTCAGCGATGTGCGCGCTGTTTTATTTGCACCGACTATACTCTCACCCCTCGGCTTCCTGGATGCGCGAGGTGAAACAAAGAGCAAGAACACGCCTCGCCTCTCGAGACACATTCCACTCAGCGATGTGCGTGAGCTGTTTTATTTGCACCGACTATACTCTCATCCCTCGGCTTCCTGGATGCGCGAGGTGAAACAAAGAGCAAGAACACGCCTCGCCTCTCGAGACACATTCCACTCAGCGATGTGCGTGCGCTGTTTTATTTGCACCGACTATACTCTCATCCCTCGGCTTCCTGGATGCGCGAGGTGAAACAAAGAGCAAGAACACGCCTCGCCTCTCGAGACACATTCCACTCAGCGATGTGCGTGCGCTGTTTTATTTGCACCGACTATACTCTCATCCCTCGGCTTCCTGGATGCGCGAGGTGAAACAAAGAGCAAGAACACGCCTCGCCTCTCGAGACACATTCCACTCAGCGATGTGCGTGTGCTGTTTTATTTGCACCGACTATACTCTCACCCCTCGGCTTCCTGGATGCGCGAGGTGAAACAAAGAGCAAGAACACGCCTCGCCTCTCGAGACACATTCCACTCAGCGATGTGCGTGTGCTGTTTTATTTGCACCGACTATACTCTCATCCCTCGGCTTCCTGGATGCGCGAGGTGAAACAAAGAGCAAGAACATGCCTCGCCTCTCGAGACACATTCCACTCAGCGATGTGCGCGCTATTTTATTTGCACCGACTATACTCTCATCCCTCGGCTTCCTGGATGCGCGAGGTGAAACCAAGAGCAAGAACACGCCTCGCCTCTCGAGACACATTCCACTCAGCGATGTGCGTGTGCTGTTTTATTTGCACCGACTATACTCTCATCCCTCGGCTTCCTGGATGCGCGAGGTGAAACAAAGAGCAAGAACACGCCTCGCCTCTCGAGACACATTCCACTCAGCGATGTGCGTGTGCTGTTTTATTTGCACCGACTATACTCTCATCCCTCGGCTTCCTGGATGCGCGAGGTGAAACAAAGAGCAAGAACACGCCTCGCCTCTCGAGACACATTCCACTCAGCGATGTGCGTGCTGTTTTATTTGCACCGACTATACTCTCATCCCTCGGCTTCCTGGATGCGCGAGGTGAAACAAAGCGCAAGAACACGCCTCGCCTCTCGAGACACATTCCACTCAGCGATGTGCGTGTGCTGTTTTATTTGCAACGACTATACTCTCATCCCTCGGCTTCCTGGATGCGCGAGGTGAAACAAAGAGCAAGAACACGCCTCGCCTCTCGAGACACATTCCACTCAGCGATGTGCGTGAGCTGTTTTATTTGCACCGACTATACTCTCATCCCTCGGCTTCCTGGATGCGCGAGGTGAAACAAAGAGCAAGAACACGCCTCGCCTCTCGAGACACATTCCACTCAGCGATGTGCGTGTGCTGTTTTATTTGCACCGACTATACTCTCACCCCTCGGCTTCCTGGATGCGCGAGGTGAAACAAAGAGCAAGAACACGCCTCGCCTCTCGAGACACATTCCACTCAGCGATGTGCGCGCTGTTTTATTTGCACCGACTATACTCTCACCCCTCGGCTTCCTGGATGCGCGAGGTGAAACAAAGAGCAAGAACACGCCTCGCCTCTCGAGACACATTCCACTCAGCGATGTGCGTGTGCTGTTTTATTTGCACCGACTATACTCTCACCCCTCGGCTTCCTGGATGCGCGAGGTGAAACAAAGAGCAAGAACACGCCTCGCCTCTCGAGACACATTCCACTCAGCGATGTGAGCGCTGTTTTATTTGCACCGACTATACTCTCATCCCTCGGCTTCCTGGATGCGCGAGGTGAAACAAAGCGCAAGAACACGCCTCGCCTCTCGAGACACATTCCACTCAGCGATGTGCGTGTGCTGTTTTATTTGCACCGACTATACTCTCATCCCTCGGCTTCCTGGATGCGCGAGGTGAAACAAAGAGCAAGATCACGCCTCGCCTCTCGAGACACATTCCACTCAGCGATGTGCGTGAGCTGTTTTATTTGCACCGACTATACTCTCATCCCTCGGCTTCCTGGATGCGCGAGGTGAAACAAAGAGCAAGAACACGCCTCGCCTCTCGAGACACATTCCACTCAGCGATGTGCGTGTGCTGTTTTATTTGCACCGACTATACTCTCACCCCTCGGCTTCCTGGATGCGCGAGGTGAAACAAAGAGCAAGAACACGCCTCGCCTCTCGAGACACATTCCACTCAGCGATGTGCGCGCTGTTTTATTTGCACCGACTATACTCTCACCCCTCGGCTTCCTGGATGCGCGAGGTGAAACAAAGAGCAAGAAAACGCCTCGCCTCTCGAGACACATTCCACTCAGCGATGTGCGTGTGCTGTTTTATTTGCACCGACTATACTCTCACCCCTCGGCTTCCTGGATGCGCGAGGTGAAACAAAGAGCAAGAACACGCCTCGCCTCTCGAGACACATTCCACTCAGCGATGTGCGCGCTGTTTTATTTGCACCGACTATACTCTCATCCCTCGGCTTCCTGGATGCGCGAGGTGAAACAAAGAGCAAGAACACGCCTCGCCTCTCGAGACACATTCCACTCAGCGATGTGCGTGTGCTGTTTTATTTGCACCGACTATACTCTCATCCCTCGGCTTCCTGGATGCGCGAGGTGAAACAAAGAGCAAGAACACGCCTCGCCTCTCGAGACACATTCCACTCAGCGATGTGCGTGTGCTGTTTTATTTGCACCGACTATACTCTCATCCCTCGGCTTCCCGGATGCGCGAGGTGAAACAAAGAGCAAGAACACGCCTCGCCTCTCGAGACACATTTCACTCAGCGATGTGCGTGTGCTGTTTTATTTGCACCGACTATACTCTTACCCCTCGGCTTCCTGGATGCGCGAGGTGAAACAAAGAGCAAGAACACGCCTCGCCTCTCGAGACACATTCCACTCAGCGATGTGCGCGCTGTTTTATTTGCACCGACTATACTCTCATCCCTCGGCTTCCTGGATGCGCGAGGTGAAACAAAGAGCAAGAACACGCCTCGCCTCTCGAGACACATTCCACTCAGCGATGTGCGTGTGCTGTTTTATTTGCACCGACTATACTCTCATCCCTCGACTTCCTGGATGCGCGAGGTGAAACAAAGAGCAAGAACACGCCTCGCCTCTCGAGACACATTCCACTCAGCGATGTGCGTGTGCTGTTTTATTTGCACCGACTATACTCTCACCCCTCGGCTTCCTGGATGCGCGAGGTTAAACAAAGAGCAAGCTCACGCCTCGCCTCTCGAGACACATTCCACTCAGCGATGTGCGTGTGCTGTTTTATTTGCACCGACTATACTCTCACCCCTCGGCTTCCTGGATGCGCGAGGTGAAACAAAGAGCAAGAACACGCCTCGCCTCTCGAGACACATTCCACTCAGCGATGTGCGTGTGCTGTTTTATTTGCACCGACTATACTCTCATCCCTCGCCTTCCTATTGCGCGAGGTGAAACAAAGAGCAAGAACACGCCTCGCCTCTCGAGACACATTCCACTCAGCGATGTGCGTGTGCTGTTTTATTTGCACCGACTATACTCTCACCCCTCGGCTTCCTGGATGCGCGAGGTGAAACAAAGAGCAAGAACACGCCTCGCCTCTCGAGACACATTCCACTCAGCGATGTGCGTGTGCTGTTTTATTTGCACCGACTATACTCTCACCCCTCGGCTTCCTGGATGCGCGAGGTGAAACAAAGAGCAAGAACACGCCTCGCCTCTCGAGACACATTCCACTCAGCGATGTGCGTGTGCTGTTTTATTTGCACCGACTATACTCTCATCCCTCGGCTTCCTGGATGCGCGAGGTGAAACAAAGAGCAAGAACACGCCTCGCCTCTCGAGACACATTTCACTCAGCGATGTGCGCGCTGTTTTATTTGCACCGACTATACTCTCACCCCTCGGCTTCCTGGATGCGCGAGGTGAAACAAAGAGCAAGAACACGCCTCGCCTCTCGAGACACATTCCACTCAGCGATGTGCGCGCTGTTTTATTTGCACCGACTATACTCTCATCCCTCGGCTTCCTGGATGCGCGAGGTGAAACAAAGAGCAAGAACACGCCTCGCCTCTCGAGACACATTCCACTCAGCGATGTACGTGAGCTGTTTTATTTGCACCGACTATACTCTCACCCCTCGGCTTCCTGGATGCGCGAGGTGAAACAAAGAGCAAGAACACGCCTCGCCTCTCGAGACACATTCCACTCAGCGATGTGCGTGAGCTGTTTTATTTGCACCGACTATACTCTCATCCCTCGGCTTCCTGGATGCGCGAGGTGAAACAAAGAGCAAGAACACGCCTCGCCTCTCGAGACACATTCCACTCAGCGATGTGCGTGTGCTGTTTTATTTGCACCGACTATACTCTCATCCCTCGGCTTCCTGGATGCGCGAGGTGAAACAAAGAGCAAGAACACGCCTTGCCTCTCGAGACACATTCCACTCAGCGATGTGCGTGAGCTGTATTTTTTGCACCGACTATACTCTCATCCCTCGGCTTCCTGGATGCGCGAGGTGAAACAAAGAGCAAGAACACGCCTCGCCTCTCGAGACACATTCCACTCAGCGATGTGCGTGCGCTGTTTTATTTGCACCGACTATACTCTCATCCCTCGGCTTCCTGGATGCGCGAGGTGAAACAAAGAGCAAGAACACGCCTCGCCTCTCGAGACACATTCCACTCAGCGATGTGCGTGTGCTGTTTTATTTGCACCGACTATACTCTCACCCCTCGGCTTCCTGGATGCGCGAGGTGAAACAAAGAGCAAGAACACGCCTCGCCTCTCGAGACACATTCCACTCAGCGATGTGCGTATGCTGATTATTTGCACCGACTATACTCTCACCCCTCGGCTTCCTGGATGCGCGAGGTGAAACAAAGAGCAAGAACACGCCTCGCCTCTCGAGACACATTCCACTCAGCGATGTGCGCGCTGTTTTATTTGCACCGACTATACTCTCATCCCTCGGCTTCCTGGATGCGCGAGGTGAAACAAAGAGCAAGAACACGCCTCGCCTCTCGAGACACATTCCACTCAGCGATGTGCGTGTGCTGTTTTATTTGCACCGACTATACTCTCATCCCTCGGCTTCCTGGATGCGCGAGGTGAAACAAAGAGCAAGAACACGCCTCGCCTCTCGAGACACATTCCACTCAGCGATGTGCGTGTGCGTTTTTATTTGCACCGACTATACTCTCACCCCTCGGCTTCCTGGATGCGCGAGGTGAAACAAAGAGCAAGAACACGCCTCGCCTCTCGAGACACATTCCACTCAGCGATGTGCGTGTGCTGTTTTATTTGCACCGACTATACTCTCACCCCTCGGCTTCCTGGATGCGCGAGGTGAAACAAAGAGCAAGAACACGCCTCGCCTCTCGAGACACATTCCACTCAGCGATGTGCGTGTGCTGTTTTATTTGCACCGACTATACTCTCACCCCTCGGCTTCCTGGATGCGCGAGGTGAAACAAAGAGCAAGAACACGCCTCGCCTCTCGAGACACATTCCACTTAGCGATGTGCGTGAGCTGTTTTATTTGCACCGACTATACTCTCACCCCTCGGCTTCCTGGATGCGCGAGGTGAAACAAAGAGCAAGAACACGCCTCGCCTCTCGAGACACATTCCACTCAGCGATGTGCGCGCTGTTTTATTTGCACCGACTATACTCTCACCCCTCGGCTTCCTGGATGCGCGAGGTGAAACAAAGAGCAAGAACACGCCTCGCCTCTCGAGACACATTCCACTCAGCGATGTGCGTGAGCTGTTTTATTTGCACCGACTATACTCTCATCCCTCGGCTTCCTGGATGCGCGAGGTGAAACAAAGAGCAAGAACACGCCTCGCCTCTCGAGACACATTCCACTCAGCGATGTGCGTGCGCTGTTTTATTTGCACCGACTATACTCTCATCCCTCGGCTTCCTGGATGCGCGAGGTGAAACAAAGAGCAAGAACACGCCTCGCCTCTCGAGACACATTCCACTCAGCGATGTGCGTGCGCTGTTTTATTTGCACCGACTATACTCTCATCCCTCGGCTTCCTGGATGCGCGAGGTGAAACAAAGAGCAAGAACACGCCTCGCCTCTCGAGACACATTCCACTCAGCGATGTGCGTGTGCTGTTTTATTTGCACCGACTATACTCTCACCCCTCGGCTTCCTGGATGCGCGAGGTGAAACAAAGAGCAAGAACACGCCTCGCCTCTCGAGACACATTCCACTCAGCGATGTGCGCGCTGTTTTATTTGCACCGACTATACTCTCATCCCTCGGCTTCCTGGATGCGCGAGGTGAAACAAAGAGCAAGAACACGCCTCGCCTCTCGAGACACATTCCACTCAGCGATGTGCGTGTGCTGTTTTATTTGCACCGACTATACTCTCATCCCTCGGCTTCCTGGATGCGCGAGGTGAAACAAAGAGCAAGAACACGCCTCGCCTCTCGAGACACATTCCACTCAGCGATGTGCGTGTGCTGTTTTATTTGCACCGACTATACTCTCATCCCTCGGCTTCCTGGATGCGCGAGGTGAAACAAAGAGCAAGAACACGCCTCGCCTCTCGAGACACATTCCACTCAGCGATGTGCGTGCTGTTTTATTTGCACCGACTATACTCTCATCCCTCGGCTTCCTGGATGCGCGAGGTGAAACAAAGCGCAAGAACACGCCTCGCCTCTCGAGACACATTCCACTCAGCGATGTGCGTGTGCTGTTTTATTTGCAACGACTATACTCTCATCCCTCGGCTTCCTGGATGCGCGAGGTGAAACAAAGAGCAAGAACACGCCTCGCCTCTCGAGACACATTCCACTCAGCGATGTGCGTGAGCTGTTTTATTTGCACCGACTATACTCTCATCCCTCGGCTTCCTGGATGCGCGAGGTGAAACAAAGAGCAAGAACACGCCTCGCCTCTCGAGACACATTCCACTCAGCGATGTGCGTGTGCTGTTTTATTTGCACCGACTATACTCTCACCCCTCGGCTTCCCGGATGCGCGAGGTGAAACAAAGAGCAAGAACACGCCTCGCCTCTCGAGACACATTCCACTCAGCGATGTGCGCGCTGTTTTATTTGCACCGACTATACTCTCACCCCTCGGCTTCCTGGATGCGCGAGGTGAAACAAAGAGCAAGAACACGCCTCGCCTCTCGAGACACATTCCACTCAGCGATGTGCGTGTGCTGTTTTATTTGCACCGACTATACTCTCACCCCTCGGCTTCCTGGATGCGCGAGGTGAAACAAAGAGCAAGAACACGCCTCGCCTCTCGAGACACATTCCACTCAGCGATGTGCGCGCTGTTTTATTTGCACCGACTATACTCTCATCCCTCGGCTTCCTGGATGCGCGAGGTGAAACAAAGCGCAAGAACACGCCTCGCCTCTCGAGACACATTCCACTCAGCGATGTGCGTGTGCTGTTTTATTTGCACCGACTATACTCTCATCCCTCGGCTTTCTGGATGCGCGAGGTGAAACAAAGAGCAAGATCACGCCTCGCCTCTCGAGACACATTCCACTCAGCGATGTGCGTGAGCTGTTTTATTTGCACCGACTATACTCTCATCCCTCGGCTTCCTGGATGCGCGAGGTGAAACAAAGAGCAAGAACACGCCTCGCCTCTCGAGACACATTCCACTCAGCGATGTGCGTGTGCTGTTTTATTTGCACCGACTATACTCTCACCCCTCGGCTTCCTGGATGCGCGAGGTGAAACAAAGAGCAAGAACACGCCTCGCCTCTCGAGACACATTCCACTCAGCGATGTGCGCGCTGTTTTATTTGCACCGACTATACTCTCACCCCTCGGCTTCCTGGATGCGCGAGGTGAAACAAAGAGCAAGAACACGCCTCGCCTCTCGAGACACATTCCACTCAGCGATGTGCGTGTGCTGTTTTATTTGCACCGACTATACTCTCACCCCTCGGCTTCCTGGATGCGCGAGGTGAAACAAAGAGCAAGAACACGCCTCGCCTCTCGAGACACATTCCACTCAGCGATGTGCGCGCTGTTTTATTTGCACCGACTATACTCTCATCCCTCGGCTTCCTGGATGCGCGAGGTGAAACAAAGAGCAAGAACACGCCTCGCCTCTCGAGACACATTCCACTCAGCGATGTGCGTGTGCTGTTTTATTTGCACCGACTATACTCTCATCCCTCGGCTTCCTGGATGCGCGAGGTGAAACAAAGAGCAAGAACACGCCTCGCCTCTCGAGACACATTCCACTCAGCGATGTGCGTGTGCTGTTTTATTTGCACCGACTATACTCTCATCCCTCGGCTTCCCGGATGCGCGAGGTGAAACAAAGAGCAAGAACACGCCTCGCCTCTCGAGACACATTTCACTCAGCGATGTGCGTGTGCTGTTTTATTTGCACCGACTATACTCTTACCCCTCGGCTTCCTGGATGCGCGAGGTGAAACAAAGAGCAAGAACACGCCTCGCCTCTCGAGACACATTCCACTCAGCGATGTGCGCGCTGTTTTATTTGCACCGACTATACTCTCATCCCTCGGCTTCCTGGATGCGCGAGGTGAAACAAAGAGCAAGAACACGCCTCGCCTCTCGAGACACATTCCACTCAGCGATGTGCGTGTGCTGTTTTATTTGCACCGACTATACTCTCATCCCTCGACTTCCTGGATGCGCGAGGTGAAACAAAGAGCAAGAACACGCCTCGCCTCTCGAGACACATTCCACTCAGCGATGTGCGTGTGCTGTTTTATTTGCACCGACTATACTCTCACCCCTCGGCTTCCTGGATGCGCGAGGTTAAACAAAGAGCAAGCTCACGCCTCGCCTCTCGAGACACATTCCACTCAGCGATGTGCGTGTGCTGTTTTATTTGCACCGACTATACTCTCACCCCTCGGCTTCCTGGATGCGCGAGGTGAAACAAAGAGCAAGAACACGCCTCGCCTCTCGAGACACATTCCACTCAGCGATGTGCGTGTGCTGTTTTATTTGCACCGACTATACTCTCACCCCTCGGCTTCCTGGATGCGCGAGGTAAAACAAAGAGCAAGAACACGCCTCGCCTCTCGAGACACATTCCACTCAGCGATGTGCGCGCTGTTTTATTTGCACCGACTATACTCTCATCCCTCGGCTTCCTGGATGCGCGAGGTGAAACAAAGAGCAAGAACACGCCTCGCCTCTCGAGACACAATCCACTCAGCGATGTGCGTGTGCTGTTTTATTTGCACCGACTATACTCTCATCCCTCAGCTTCCTGGATGCGCGAGGTGAAACAAAGAGCAAGAACACGCCTCGCCTCTCGAGACACATTCCACTCAGCGATGTGCGTGTGCTGTTTTATTTGCACCGACTATACTCTCACCCCTCGGCTTCCTGGATGCGCGAGGTGAAACAAAGAGCAAGAACACGCCTCGCCTCTCGAGACACATTCCACTCAGCGATGTGCGTGTGCTGTTTTATTTGCACCGACTATACTCTCACCCCTCGGCTACCTGGATGCGCGAGGTGAAACAAAGAGCAAGAACACGCCTCGCCTCTCGAGACACATTCCACTCAGCGATGTGCGCGCTGTTTTATTTGCACCGACTATACTCTCATCCCTCGGCTTCCTGGATGCGCGAGGTGAAACAAAGAGCAAGAACACGCCTCGCCTCTCGAGACACATTCCACTCAGCGATGTGCGTGTGCTGTTTTATTTGCACCGACTATACTCTCACCCCTCGGCTTCCTGGATGCGCGAGGTGGAACAAAGAGTAAGAACACGCCTCGCCTCTCGAGACACATTCCACTCAGCGATGTGCGCGCTGTTTTATTTGCACCGACTATACTCTCATCCCTCGGCTTCCTGGATGCGCGAGGTGAAACAAAGAGCAAGAACACGCCTCGCCTCTCGAGACACATTTCACTCTGCGATGTGCGTGTGCTGTTTTATTTGCACCGACTATACTCTCACCCCTCGGCTTCCTGGATGCGCGAGGTGAAACAAAGAGCAAGAACACGCCTCGCCTCTCGAGACACATTCCACTCAGCGATGTGCGTGTGCTGTTTTATTTGCACCGACTATACTCTCACCCCTCGGCTTCCTGGATGCGCGAGGTGAAACAAAGAGCAAGAACACGCCTCGCCTCTCGAGACACATTCCACTCAGCGATGTGCGCGCTGTTTTATTTGCACCGACTATACTCTCACCCCTCGGCTTCCTGGATGCGCGAGGTGAAACAAAGAGCAAGAACACGCCTCGCCTCTCGAGACACATTCCACTCAGCGATGTGCGTGTGCTGTTTTATTTGCACCGACTGTACTCTCACCCCTCGGCTTCCTGGATGCGCGAGGTGAAACAAAGAGCAAGAACACGCCTCGCCTCTCGAGACACATTCCACTCAGCGATGTGCGTGTGCTGTTTTATTTGCACCGACTATACTCTCATCCCTCGGCTTCCTGGATGCGCGAGGTGAAACAAAGAGCAAGAACACGCCTCGCCTCTCGAGACACATTCCACTCAGCGATGTGCGTGTGCTGTTTTATTTGCACCGACTATACTCTCACCCCTCGGCTTCCTGGATGCGCGAGGTGAAACAAAGAGCAAGAACACGCCTCGCCTCTCGAGACACATTCCACTCAGCGATGTGCGTGTGCTGTTTTATTTGCACCGACTATACTCTCACCCCTCGGCTTCCTGGATGCGCGAGGTGAAACAAAGAGCAAGAACACGCCTCGCCTCTCGAGACACATTCCACTCAGCGATGTGCGCGCTGTTTTATTTGCACCGACTATACTCTCACCCCTCGGCTTCCTGGATGCGCGAGGTGAAACAAAGAGCAAGAACACGCCTCGCCTCTCGAGACACATTCCACTCAGCGATGTGCGTGTGCTGTTTTATTTGCACCGACTATACTCTCATCCCTCGGCTTCCTGGATGCGCGAGTTGAAACAAAGAGCAAGAACACGCCTCGCCTCTCGAGACACATTCCACTCAGCGATGTGCGCGCTGTTTTATTTGCACCGACTATACTCTCACCCCTCGGCTTCCTGGATGCGCGAGGTGAAACAAAGAGCAAGAACACGCCTCGCCTCTCGAGACACATTCCACTCAGCGATGTGCGTGTGCTGTTTTATTTGCACCGACTATACTCTCACCCCTCGGCTTCCTGGATGCGTGAGGTGAAACAAAGAGCAAGAACACGCCTCGCCTCTCGAGACACATTCCACTCAGCGATGTGCGTGTGCTGTTTTATTTGCACCGACTATACTCTCATCCCTCGCCTTCCTATTGCGCGAGGTGAAACAAAGAGCAAGAACACGCCTCGCCTCTCGAGACACATTCCACTCAGCGATGTGCGTGTGCTGTTTTATTTGCACCGACTATACTCTCACCCCTCGGCTTCCTGGATGCGCGAGGTGAAACAAAGAGCAAGAACACGCCTCGCCTCTCGAGACACATTCCACTCAGCGATGTGCGTGTGCTGTTTTATTTGCACCGACTATACTCTCACCCCTCGGCTTCCTGGATGCGCGAGGTGAAACAAAGAGCAAGAACACGCCTCGCCTCTCGAGACACATTCCACTCAGCGATGTGCGTGTGCTGTTTTATTTGCACCGACTATACTCTCATCCCTCGGCTTCCTGGATGCGCGAGGTGAAACAAAGAGCAAGAACACGCCTCGCCTCTCGAGACACATTTCACTCAGCGATGTGCGCGCTGTTTTATTTGCACCGACTATACTCTCACCCCTCGGCTTCCTGGATGCGCGAGGTGAAACAAAGAGCAAGAACACGCCTCGCCTCTCGAGACACATTCCACTCAGCGATGTGCGCGCTGTTTTATTTGCACCGACTATACTCTCATCCCTCGGCTTCCTGGATGCGCGAGGTGAAACAAAGAGCAAGAACACGCCTCGCCTCTCGAGACACATTCCACTCAGCGATGTACGTGAGCTGTTTTATTTGCACCGACTATACTCTCACCCCTCGGCTTCCTGGATGCGCGAGGTGAAACAAAGAGCAAGAACACGCCTCGCCTCTCGAGACACATTCCACTCAGCGATGTGCGTGAGCTGTTTTATTTGCACCGACTATACTCTCATCCCTCGGCTTCCTGGATGCGCGAGGTGAAACAAAGAGCAAGAACACGCCTCGCCTCTCGAGACACATTCCACTCAGCGATGTGCGCGCTGTTTTATTTGCACCGACTATACTCTCATCCCTCGGCTTCCTGGATGCGCGAGGTGAAACAAAGAGCAAGAACACGCCTCGCCTCTCGAGACACATTCCACTCAGCGATGTGCGTGTGCTGTTTTATTTGCACCGACTATACTCTCATCCCTCGGCTTCCTGGATGCGCGAGGTGAAACAAAGAGCAAGAACACGCCTCGCCTCTCGAGACACATTCCACTCAGCGATGTGCGTGTGCTGTTTTATTTGCACCGACTATACTCTCATCCCTCGGCTTCCCGGATGCGCGAGGTGAAACAAAGAGCAAGAACACGCCTCGCCTCTCGAGACACATTTCACTCAGCGATGTGCGTGTGCTGTTTTATTTGCACCGACTATACTCTTACCCCTCGGCTTCCTGGATGCGCGAGGTGAAACAAAGAGCAAGAACACGCCTCGCCTCTCGAGACACATTCCACTCAGCGATGTGCGCGCTGTTTTATTTGCACCGACTATACTCTCATCCCTCGGCTTCCTGGATGCGCGAGGTGAAACAAAGAGCAAGAACACGCCTCGCCTCTCGAGACACATTCCACTCAGCGATGTGCGTGTGCTGTTTTATTTGCACCGACTATACTCTCATCCCTCGACTTCCTGGATGCGCGAGGTGAAACAAAGAGCAAGAACACGCCTCGCCTCTCGAGACACATTCCACTCAGCGATGTGCGTGTGCTGTTTTATTTGCACCGACTATACTCTCACCCCTCGGCTTCCTGGATGCGCGAGGTTAAACAAAGAGCAAGCTCACGCCTCGCCTCTCGAGACACATTCCACTCAGCGATGTGCGTGTGCTGTTTTATTTGCACCGACTATACTCTCACCCCTCGGCTTCCTGGATGCGCGAGGTGAAACAAAGAGCAAGAACACGCCTCGCCTCTCGAGACACATTCCACTCAGCGATGTGCGTGTGCTGTTTTATTTGCACCGACTATACTCTCACCCCTCGGCTTCCTGGATGCGCGAGGTAAAACAAAGAGCAAGAACACGCCTCGCCTCTCGAGACACATTCCACTCAGCGATGTGCGCGCTGTTTTATTTGCACCGACTATACTCTCATCCCTCGGCTTCCTGGATGCGCGAGGTGAAACAAAGAGCAAGAACACGCCTCGCCTCTCGAGACACATTCCACTCAGCGATGTGCGTGTGCTGTTTTATTTGCACCGACTATACTCTCATCCCTCAGCTTCCTGGATGCGCGAGGTGAAACAAAGAGCAAGAACACGCCTCGCCTCTCGAGACACATTCCACTCAGCGATGTGCGTGTGCTGTTTTATTTGCACCGACTATACTCTCACCCCTCGGCTTCCTGGATGCGCGAGGTGAAACAAAGAGCAAGAACACGCCTCGCCTCTCGAGACACATTCCACTCAGCGATGTGCGTGTGCTGTTTTATTTGCACCGACTATACTCTCACCCCTCGGCTACCTGGATGCGCGAGGTGAAACAAAGAGCAAGAACACGCCTCGCCTCTCGAGACACATTCCACTCAGCGATGTGCGCGCTGTTTTATTTGCACCGACTATACTCTCATCCCTCGGCTTCCTGGATGCGCGAGGTGAAACAAAGAGCAAGAACACGCCTCGCCTCTCGAGACACATTCCACTCAGCGATGTGCGTGTGCTGTTTTATTTGCACCGACTATACTCTCACCCCTCGGCTTCCTGGATGCGCGAGGTGGAACAAAGAGTAAGAACACGCCTCGCCTCTCGAGACACATTCCACTCAGCGATGTGCGCGCTGTTTTATTTGCACCGACTATACTCTCATCCCTCGGCTTCCTGGATGCGCGAGGTGAAACTAAGAGCAAGAACACGCCTCGCCTCTCGAGACACATTCCACTCAGCGATGTGCGTGTGCTGTTTTATTTGCACCGACTATACTCTCACCCCTCGGCTTCCTGGATGCACGAGGTGAAACAAAGAGCAAGAACACGCCTCGCCTCTCGAGACACATTCCACTCAGCGATGTGCGCGCTGTTTTATTTGCACCGACTATACTCTCACCCCTCGGCTTCCTGGATGCGCGAGGTGAAACAAAGAGCAAGAACACGCCTCGCCTCTCGAGACACATTCCACTCAGCGATGTGCGTGTGCTGTTTTATTTGCACCGACTGTACTCTCACCCCTCGGCTTCCTGGATGCGCGAGGTGAAACAAAGAGCAAGAACACGCCTCGCCTCTCGAGACACATTCCACTCAGCGATGTGCGTGTGCTGTTTTATTTGCACCGACTATACTCTCATCCCTCGGCTTCCTGGATGCGCGAGGTGAAACAAAGAGCAAGAACACGCCTCGCCTCTCGAGACACATTCCACTCAGCGATGTGCGTGTGCTGTTTTATTTGCACCGACTATACTCTCACCCCTCGGCTTCCTGGATGCGCGAGGTGAAACAAAGAGCAAGAACACGCCTCGCCTCTCGAGACACATTCCACTCAGCGATGTGCGTGTGCTGTTTTATTTGCACCGACTATACTCTCACCCCTCGGCTTCCTGGATGCGCGAGGTGAAACAAAGAGCAAGAACACGCCTCGCCTCTCGAGACACATTCCACTCAGCGATGTGCGCGCTGTTTTATTTGCACCGACTATACTCTCACCCCTCGGCTTCCTGGATGCGCGAGGTGAAACAAAGAGCAAGAACACGCCTCGCCTCTCGAGACACATTCCACTCAGCGATGTGCGTGTGCTGTTTTATTTGCACCGACTATACTCTCATCCCTCGGCTTCCTGGATGCGCGAGTTGAAACAAAGAGCAAGAACACGCCTCGCCTCTCGAGACACATTCCACTCAGCGATGTGCGCGCTGTTTTATTTGCACCGACTATACTCTCACCCCTCGGCTTCCTGGATGCGCGAGGTGAAACAAAGAGCAAGAACACGCCTCGCCTCTCGAGACACATTCCACTCAGCGATGTGCGTGTGCTGTTTTATTTGCACCGACTATACTCTCACCCCTCGGCTTCCTGGATGCGCGAGGTGAAACAAAGAGCAAGAACACGCCTCGCCTCTCGAGACACATTCCACTCAGCGATGTGCGTGTGCTGTTTTATTTGCACCGACTATACTCTCATCCCTCGCCTTCCTATTGCGCGAGGTGAAACAAAGAGCAAGAACACGCCTCGCCTCTCGAGACACATTCCACTCAGCGATGTGCGCGCTGTTTTATTTGCACCGACTATACTCTCACCCCTCGGCTTCCTGGATGCGCGAGGTGAAACAAAGAGCAAGAACACGCCTCGCCTCTCGAGACACATTCCACTCAGCGATGTGCGTGTGCTGTTTTATTTGCACCGACTGTACTCTCACCCCTCGGCTTCCTGGATGCGCGAGGTGAAACAAAGAGCAAGAACACGCCTCGCCTCTCGAGACACATTCCACTCAGCGATGTGCGTGTGCTGTTTTATTTGCACCGACTATACTCTCATCCCTCGGCTTCCTGGATGCGCGAGGTGAAACAAAGAGCAAGAACACGCCTCGCCTCTCGAGACACATTCCACTCAGCGATGTGCGTGTGCTGTTTTATTTGCACCGACTATACTCTCACCCCTCGGCTTCCTGGATGCGCGAGGTGAAACAAAGAGCAAGAACACGCCTCGCCTCTCGAGACACATTCCACTCAGCGATGTGCGTGTGCTGTTTTATTTGCACCGACTATACTCTCACCCCTCGGCTTCCTGGATGCGCGAGGTGAAACAAAGAGCAAGAACACGCCTCGCCTCTCGAGACACATTCCACTCAGCGATGTGCGCGCTGTTTTATTTGCACCGACTATACTCTCACCCCTCGGCTTCCTGGATGCGCGAGGTGAAACAAAGAGCAAGAACACGCCTCGCCTCTCGAGACACATTCCACTCAGCGATGTGCGTGTGCTGTTTTATTTGCACCGACTATACTCTCATCCCTCGGCTTCCTGGATGCGCGAGTTGAAACAAAGAGCAAGAACACGCCTCGCCTCTCGAGACACATTCCACTCAGCGATGTGCGCGCTGTTTTATTTGCACCGACTATACTCTCACCCCTCGGCTTCCTGGATGCGCGAGGTGAAACAAAGAGCAAGAACACGCCTCGCCTCTCGAGACACATTCCACTCAGCGATGTGCGTGTGCTGTTTTATTTGCACCGACTATACTCTCACCCCTCGGCTTCCTGGATGCGCGAGGTGAAACAAAGAGCAAGAACACGCCTCGCCTCTCGAGACACATTCCACTCAGCGATGTGCGTGTGCTGTTTTATTTGCACCGACTATACTCTCATCCCTCGCCTTCCTATTGCGCGAGGTGAAACAAAGAGCAAGAACACGCCTCGCCTCTCGAGACACATTCCACTCAGCGATGTGCGTGTGCTGTTTTATTTGCACCGACTATACTCTCACCCCTCGGCTTCCTGGATGCGCGAGGTGAAACAAAGAGCAAGAACACGCCTCGCCTCTCGAGACACATTCCACTCAGCGATGTGCGTGTGCTGTTTTATTTGCACCGACTATACTCTCACCCCTCGGCTTCCTGGATGCGCGAGGTGAAACAAAGAGCAAGAACACGCCTCGCCTCTCGAGACACATTCCACTCAGCGATGTGCGTGTGCTGTTTTATTTGCACCGACTATACTCTCATCCCTCGGCTTCCTGGATGCGCGAGGTGAAACAAAGAGCAAGAACACGCCTCGCCTCTCGAGACACATTTCACTCAGCGATGTGCGCGCTGTTTTATTTGCACCGACTATACTCTCACCCCTCGGCTTCCTGGATGCGCGAGGTGAAACAAAGAGCAAGAACACGCCTCGCCTCTCGAGACACATTCCACTCAGCGATGTGCGCGCTGTTTTATTTGCACCGACTATACTCTCATCCCTCGGCTTCCTGGATGCGCGAGGTGAAACAAAGAGCAAGAACACGCCTCGCCTCTCGAGACACATTCCACTCAGCGATGTACGTGAGCTGTTTTATTTGCACCGACTATACTCTCACCCCTCGGCTTCCTGGATGCGCGAGGTGAAACAAAGAGCAAGAACACGCCTCGCCTCTCGAGACACATTCCACTCAGCGATGTGCGTGAGCTGTTTTATTTGCACCGACTATACTCTCATCCCTCGGCTTCCTGGATGCGCGAGGTGAAACAAAGAGCAAGAACACGCCTCGCCTCTCGAGACACATTCCACTCAGCGATGTGCGTGTGCTGTTTTATTTGCACCGACTATACTCTCATCCCTCGGCTTCCTGGATGCGCGAGGTGAAACAAAGAGCAAGAACACGCCTTGCCTCTCGAGACACATTCCACTCAGCGATGTGCGTGAGCTGTTTTATTTGCACCGACTATACTCTCATCCCTCGGCTTCCTGGATGCGCGAGGTGAAACAAAGAGCAAGAACACGCCTCGCCTCTCGAGACACATTCCACTCAGCGATGTGCGTGCGCTGTTTTATTTGCACCGACTATACTCTCACCCCTCGGCTTCCTGGATGCGCGAGGTGAAACAAAGAGCAAGAACACGCCTCGCCTCTCGAGACACATTCCACTCAGCGATGTGCGTATGCTGTTTTATTTGCACCGACTATACTCTCACCCCTCGGCTTCCTGGATGCGCGAGGTGAAACAAAGAGCAAGAACACGCCTCGCCTCTCGAGACACATTCCACTAAGCGATGTGCGTGCTGTTTTATTTGCACCGACTATACTCTCATCCCTCGGCTTCCTGGATGCGCGAGGTGAAACAAAGAGCAAAAACACGCCTCGCCTCTCGAGACACATTCCACTCAGCGATGTGCGTGTGCTGTTTTATTTGCACCGACTATACTCTCATCCCTCGGCTTCCTGGATGCGCGAGGTGAAACAAAGAGCAAGAACACGCCTCGCCTCTCGAGACACATTCCACTCAGCGATGTGCGCGCTGTTTTATTTGCACCGACTATACTCTCACCCCTCGGCTTCTTGGATGCGCGAGGTGAAACAAAGCGCAAGAACACGCCTCGCCTCTCGAGACACATTCCACTCAGCGATGTGCGTGTGCTGTTTTATTTGCACCGACTATACTCTCATCCCTCGGCTTCCTGGATGCGCGAGGTGAAACAAAGAGCAAGAACACGCCTCACCTCTCGAGACACATTCCACTCAGCGATGTGCGTGCGCTGTTTTATTTGCACCGACTATACTCTCACCCCTCGGCTTCTTGGATGCGCGAGGTGAAACAAAGCGCAAGAACACGCCTCGCCTCTCGAGACACATTCCACTCAGCGATGTGCGTGTGCTGTTTTATTTGCACCGACTATACTCTCACCCCTCGGCTTCCTGGATGCGCGAGGTGAAACAAAGAGCAAGAACACGCCTCGCCTCTCGAGATACATTCCACTCAGCGATGTGCGTGTGCTGTTTTATTTGCACCGACTATACTCTCATCCCTCGGCTTCCTGGATGCGCGAGGTGAAACAAAGAGCAAGAACACGCCTCGCCTTTCGAGACACATTCCACTCAGCGATGTGCGCGCTGTTTTATTTGCACCGACTATACTCTCACCCCTCGGCTTCCTGGATGCGCGAGGTGAAACAAAGAGCAAGAACACGCCTCGCCTCTCGAGACACATTTCCAACCTTCATCTAACATTGTCCCGTCACGCTGAGAGAAATAACAGCAACACGCTCGTGTAACGCGTTGATAAGCGAGCATTCGTATCACATGCGAATTCATATACGTTAGCAAATGTACGTATGCTCTACAGACCTTGGATAGAGACGGAAAGAGCCGTAACTAAGTGTGTCAAAATGAGCAGTGCTAAAATATCTGTAATATATTTGAATACTAGGAAAACGCTCAGTGTAACGCGTTGATGAGCGAGCACGGGTACGTGCAAATTCTCGAACCGGAAATGCGTACACAACGCACAGAAAACATATACATCCATATGGAATTGATTATGATATCAACTTAAAAGTGTATGCTTTTCATCGAAACTTTAAAATAGCATCGAAGCACCTGGTTCATAAAGCAAATCAGAATCAATTTTCAATTGGCACTGGAAAACATTCATTTCGATACTTCATTACTGACAGATATTAAAAATGTAAATAACTTCATACGTTCTTAACTGATTGGGATGAAATTTTGTAAAATAAGAGACAATATTGGTCTTAATGATCATGCAAAATATGAGTTTGATCAGAATTATCGAAGACCGTTTTCATTTTTCAGCCTATCAGGAGATATTTATTTAAATTTTAACCAATGAATCTGAGTAACGCGTTGATGAGCGAGCACGGATACGCGCAACACCTCGAACCGAAATTCTGTCTATCGAAAATGTCATTAAAAGCCAATAATTCTAAAATTTCGCCACAGATTTGTATAGAAATCTCAAAACATTCCTAAAATATTGGTCCAAATAACCATGCAAAGCTTTAAGTTGATCAATTGAACCTTTATGATTGAACTGTTCCGTGTTAATTTTCAAAAATCACAGGATCTCCTTCAAAAAATATACCTGAGACCACTCATATGATATAAGTGTGTCTACACAATATCAGATCGACTGTTGAACGGTCATTATCAGTTTCATTTGCGTTTGAAAGTTTCTGCTCTAACTACCTTGCCTTGAACTGAAGAGTCGAAGTCGCCGTGAATTTGACAGCCAACACGCTAATAGTCCGTAAAATGTCAATAACGTTTGGATTTAAACACAGATTAGTATGAAAATTGTCAAAAATGCAGATAATGTTGGACCCAACCATCATGCGAAGTTATAAGTTGATCGTTCAATCGGTTATAGTTTAAATTTCTAAAAACACAGGAAAGAGGGTTTTAAATTTTAACCAATGGGAGGATTTGGCTGAAACTTTGTTTGATTGGGTACAATGTTGGGGGTAATGACTTGTCAAAATTTCAATTTGATCAAAACAACCAATCGAAAGTTAATTTTTTTTAAATTTGAACCAATCAATGGATTTCAAAAAAATTAGGGTCTGCAACAATCAGAAATGTTACGTACATGTGTGCAAAATTTCAGCTCGATCGAAGAAAAACTCTGACCTGTATATCGTCAGTAACAGAAAAAAAAAAACAAACAAAAAAAAAAACAGAGGTCCGTGCCAAAAGAGCCAAATGGAGACGCTCGCTTCGCTCGCTCAAAAATGTACGATATTTCAAATCAAGCATAAAATGTCCGTAATATTTCAATAACATTTGAAGTTAACGACATTTACGGTATGTTGAGTAAGTGTAAGTGTACAGTACGACTTGGCTGGGTGGAGCGACCGCTCCACTAGATATCAAAATTTAAAAAAAACAAGTCAATTTAAAATTTTTAGGTTGTTTCGTTAAACGTATCAATTTTTATATTTCCATCAATTACAGGATCTCGCTAAAAACTATATTTGAAACCGCTTTTGTGTCATCAGTGTGTGTGCAACATTTCAGATGAATTGGTTGAACTGTGTGACCTGGGCAGTGCAGGAAAAAAACACCAAAGTAACTTGACTAAATGACACGCAGCATTATGAACAAGCAGCAATAAACTAATGAGGAAAACATTCAGCAGATTATGTAGCACATTATTATACTTGGTTTCAAATAAAAAAAAATCCAACAAAAAAATATTATCAAATATTGACACGAAATTTGTGATCAAGAAAATAAAAACATCCGACGAAACAAGGCCCTACCAACTGTCCTGCATACCAACTGTAAGCAGAGGTCCCTTGTTTGAGCCCCGGTTTCATCGGATTATTTCTAATAGCTGGCTTGCCGGGCGAGCGCTCTACCAACTGAGCTACACAGTGTCCCTTGTTTGAGCCCCGGTTTCATCGGATTATTTCTAATAGCTGGCTTGCCGGGCGAGCGCTCTACCAAATGAGCTACACAGTGTCCCGTGTTTGAGCCCCGGTTTCATCGGATTATTTCTAATAGCTGGCTTGCCGGGCGAGCGCTCTACCAACTGAGCTACACAGTGTCCCGTGTCTGAGCCCCGGTTTCATCGGATTATTTCTAATAGCTGGCTTGCCGGGCGAGCGCTCTACCAACTGAGCTACACAGTGTCCCGTGTTTGAGCCCCGGTTTCATCGGATTATTTCTAATAGCTGGCTTGCCGGGCGAGCGCTCTACCAACTGAGCTACACAGTGTCCCGTGTCTGAGCCCCGGTTTCATCGGATTATTTCTAATAGCTGGCTTGCCGGGCGAGCGCTCTACCAACTGAGCTACACAGTGTCCCGTGTCTGAGCTCCGGTTTCATCGGATTATTTCTAATAGCTGGCTTGCCGGGCGAGCGCTCTACCAACTGAGCTACACAGTGTCCCGTGTTTGAGCCCCGGTTTCATCGGATTATTTCTAATAGCTGGCTTGCCGGGCAAGCGCTCTACCAACTGAGCTACACAGTGTCCCGTGTTTGAGCCCCGGTTCCATCGGATTATTTCTAATAGCTGGCTTGCCGGGCGAGCGCTCTACCAACTGAGCTACACAGTGTCCCGTGTTTGAGCCCAGGTTTCATCGGATTATTTCTAATAGCTGGCTTGCCGCGCGAGCGCTCTACCAACTGAGCTACACAGTGTCCCCTGTTTGAGCCCCGGTTCCATCGGATTATTTCTAATAGCTGGCTTGCCGGGCGAGCGCTCTACCAACTGAGCTACACAGTGTTCCGTGTTTGAGCCCCGGTTTCATCGGATTATTTCTAATAGCTGGCTTGCCGGGCGAGCGCTCTGCCAACTGAGCTACACAGTGTCCCGTGTTTGAGCCCCGGTTTCATCGGATTATTTCTAATAGCTGGCTTGCCGGGCAAGCGCTCTACCAACTGAGCTACACAGTGTCCCGTGTTTGAGCCCCGGTTTCATCGGATTATTTCTAATAGCTGGCTTGCCGGGCGAGCGCTCTACCAACTGAGCTACACAGTGTCCCGTGTTTGAGCCCCGGTTTCATCGGATTATTTCTAATAGCTGGCTTGCCGGGCAAGCGCTCTACCAACTGAGCTACACAGTGTCCCGTGTTTGAGCCCCGTTTTCATCGGATTATTTCTAATAGCTGGCTTGCCGGGCTAGCGCTCTACCAACTGAGCTACACAGTGTCCCGTGTTTGAGCCCAGGTTTCATCGGATTATTTCTAATAGCTGGCTTGCCGGGCGAGTGCTCTACCAACTGAGCTACACAGTGTCCCGTGTTTGAGCCCCGGTTTCATCGGAATATTTCTAATAGCTGGCTTGCCGGGCGAGCGCTCTACCAACTGAGCTACACAGTGTCCCGTGTCTGAGCCCCGGTTTCATCGGATTATTTCTAAAAGCTGGCTTGCTGGGCGAGCGCTCTACCAACTGAGCTACAAAGTTTCCCGTGTTTGAGCCCCGGTTTCAACGGATTATTTCTAATAGCTGGCTTGCCGGGCGAGCGCTCTACCAACTGAGCTACACAGTGTCCCGTGTTTGAGCCCCGGTTTCATCGGATTATTTCTAATAGCTGGCTTGCCGGGCGAGCGCTCTACCAACTGAGCTACACAGTGTCCCGTGTTTGAGCCCCGGTTTCATCGGATTATTTCTAATAGCTGGCTTGCCGGGCAAGCGCTCTACCAACTGAGCTACACAGTGTCCCGTGTTTGAGCCCCGGTTCTTTGAGATAGTTTTCACATCACTCGGTCAGCTAGCCGTGTCACGTGATACAATACATGCGCATGTCTACAGCAGGAAGTGAATCTGGCAACGCAGGAAGATGGTCAGGTGAGGGGGGGGGGGGGGGGGGGGCTCTGCACGCCGAGACACAATGTAAGCAAGTTGTAAAAATACCGCTGTCATAGCTCGAAACATCACAAACATGACTGCGACATAGCTCGAGGAAGTACACTACGCTATATTTGAGACTTTTTCGATTGAAGCTTGGATCCACTTCTTCCTCAATTTCCGTTGGGGAGAGTCGACAAAATACAGCTCCATTAAATAACTGAAGTATGTGAGTAATAGTTATCACCACCTCTATTAAATAGATAAAACATATACTAAACTGATCTATAAGTCTAAATTGTCAAGTGTTAATAAAAGCTCCGAGTGAAAAAGTGAAAAAGTGATATTTCAATATAATGCAACTGGCAGATATGACTCACAGTCATTGCCATACAACCCTGACACGTGGTGATAACCGATATTCTCAGTAATTTTGAATTTTAAACATAAACCAAGTGTATCTCGATATCTAAAGATGGCTTATAATGATAAAATATAACGTAGTGAAATATAAAACATTAATAATTACATATAACAAAGCTACATAATCGAATTTAAATTAAATTGAGCTGGCCGTTACTCAACGTCAAGGTCATTTGAAGAAGAAGAAGCTACAGGAAGATTAATTGATCTAAGGATTGAAATTTGAACTGGTTGTATGCCCACAAGAGGCGAAACCAAGAAGGAAGGGAAACAACAACAACAACAACAAGCTTGGATCATTTATCCATAGACATTCGCTGTGTGTTTGCCCGACAAAGAAGCGTTTGTCTCACAATGATCTCTCCCTTGTCAATTAACCATTGCACTCAGAGTTGCTCTTAGAAGAGTTAAAATGAGGAGTAAACGGTGAGCGGATAACTTGCCGACGGACATTTTGCCGAAACCCTCGGACATCTTGCATGTCTTACGTTTTAAGCCCATCTCGTAAGCCCATCTTGCATCAAAATTGACTCCGGCTTTCTCCGCCTTTCTCGATTCGGAAATTTTGCCGAAAATTTAAAATTGATTTGTGGAAATATGTTTTCAAAATATTAAATTCTTACGATTTCAATGCAAATTTATTAAATGAAATGAATCATGAATCATGTACCAAATATTGGATTTTTATATATTATTTGGAACTGTTTACAATTTACAATTTACAAAAATCCCCCGACTCCGGCTTCCGGTAAACGGAAAAATAGCGACGGAAATAATGGCGAGAAACCGGTTAGGAATAAATGGCAACGGAAAAAATGGCGCCCCCATGCGGAAGAAATGGCGAAAATATATTTTCAAAAGTTAGTTGCGTCTGTTATGTGTCTGCTATTTTTTGGAAATGAAAATAGGTTTATAATTTTTTTCCTTTAAAAAAGAACTTACGAATTTATTGAAATTTTAAAAATGTTGAAATAGCCGTGTGAAAAGTAATTAATCTACTACAAAATTGATGAAGTTGATTGAGTTGATCAATCAATATTGTATAAGCTCATCACCGCGTTACATACCGCGTTGCTATACCTGGCAGACATGTCAACTTTCATCTTTTGTGGTGTTTAGAACAGGAAGCGGCTATTTTAGTCCGCTATCTGAACAGAAATTTCCATTAGAGGTAGGTTGACATAAAACGTAAGCCCTGATAAATAATTGTCTTTGTTCCTTATTTAAAAAGAAAAACGAAACCTGTCAAGAGTATAAAATTGGGTTTGGTAAAGTGTCCCCCGCCTCTCATCCCTTAATAATGACACTTTAAAAATATGTAGTTAAATTTCTCAAAGAAATATTCACTACATGTTTTCAGTAAAATAAATTTTTCCCTTTCGCAATTTTTTCCGCTCATACCCATAATTTGACGCCATTTTTTCCGTCGCCATTTTTTCCGCCAATCCCGGCTTCCAGACTTGCACCTGTCTGGCTGCGATATTCCAGCAGGTTTCCCGGGTCACCGGCATCCTGGTTGACGTTGACACGTTTTTCGAAGTACCATTGTTTACTTTAAACCCAGGTTAAAACCCAGATTTTTCTCAAACTTCCCCCTTCTCTTTTATTTTCCTGAAGAGTTTTCTATCCACATGATTTTTATAATATTTATTTTTTATCCATTTTCTTATTTTTACATTAATTTTACTTAATTTACTATTTTAATTGTGTATTTTTGTTAATTCATTATCCATTTCATTTAATAAATTTGCATTCAAATCGCATGAATTTCGTATTTTCCTATCACAAAAATATTGTATCGCATTGTGATCACAATTCATTTTTCGGCAAAATGTCCGGAAACGAGAAATGCTGTCGGCAAAACGTCCTTGAAGTTCCTCAGGAAGTTGAATTGATGTCAGCTTGCTCTGTGATAACATTAGGCCCGGCAGATTGCGCTCAAGTCCAGCGCCTGAGCCAGCTTGCTCTGTGAGAACATTAGTCCCGGCAGATTGCGCTCAAGTCCAGCGCCTGAGCCAGCTTGCTCTGAGAACATTAGGCCCGGCAGATTGCGCTCAAGTCCAGCGCCTGAGCCAGCTTGCTCTGTGAGAACATTAGGCCCGGCAGATTGCGCTCAAGTCCAGCGCCTGAGCCAGCTTGCTCTGTGAGAACATTAGGCCCGGCAGATTGCGCTCAAGTCCAGCGCCTGAGCCAGCTTGCTCTGAGAACATTAGGCCCGGCAGATTGCGCTCAAGTCCAGCGCCTGAGCCAGCTTGCTCTGTGAGAACACTGGGCCCGGCAGATTGCGCTCAAGTCCAGCGCCTGAGCCAGCTTGCTCTGAGAACATTAGGCCCGGCAGATTGCGCTCAAGTCCAGCGCCTGAGCCAGCTTGCTCTGAGAACATTAGGCCCGGCAGATTGCGCTCAAGTCCAGCGCCTGAGCCAGCTTGCTTTGTGAGAACATTAGGCCCGGCAGATTGCGCTCAAGTCCAGCGCCTGAGCCAGCTTGCTCTGTGAGAATATTAGGCCAGGCAGATTGCGCTCAAGTCCAGCGCCTGAGCCAGCTTGCTCTGTGAGAACATTATTCACGGCAGATTGCGCTCAAGTCCAGCGCTTGAGCCAGCTTGCTCTGTGAACATTAGGCCCGGCAGATTGCGCTCAAGTCCAGCGCCTGAGCCAGCTTGCTCTGTGTGAACATTAGGCCCGGCAGATTGCGCTCAAGTCCAGCGCCTGAACCAGCTTGCTCTGAGAACATTAGGCCCGGCAGATTGCGCTAAAGTCCAGCGCCTGAGCCAGCTTGCTCTGTGAGAACATTAGGCCCGGCAGATTGCGCTCAATTCCAGCGCCTGAGCCAGCTTGCTCTGTGAGAACATTAGGCCCGGCAGATTGCGCTCAAGTCCAGCGCCTGAGCCAGCTTGCTCTGTGAGAATATTAGGCCAGGCAGATTGCGCTCAAGTCCAGCGCCTGAGCCAGCTTGCTCTGTGAGAACATTAGGCCCGGCAGATTGCGCTCAAGTCCAGCGCCTGAGCCAGCTTGCTCTGTGAGAACATTATAGGCCCGGCAGATTGCGCTCAAGTCCAGCGCCTGAGCCAGCTTGCTCTGTGAGAATATTAGGCCCGGCAGATTGCGCTGAAGTCCAGCGCCTGAGCCAGCTTGCTCTGTGAGAACATTAGGCCCGGCAGATTGCGCCCAAGTCCAGCGCCTGAGCCAGCTTGCTCTGTGAGAACATAAGGCCCCGCAGATTGCGCTCAAGTCCAGCGCCTGAGCCAGCTTGCTCTGTGAGAACATTAGGCCCCGCAGATTGCGCTCAAGTCCAGCGCCTGAGCCAGCTTGCTCTGTGAGAA
Organism: Leuctra nigra; assembly: GCA_934045905.1. Taxonomy (NCBI): domain Eukaryota; kingdom Metazoa; phylum Arthropoda; class Insecta; order Plecoptera; family Leuctridae; genus Leuctra; species Leuctra nigra. The sequence continues at coordinate 43,199,294 of OW203764.1, read as the reverse complement.
CATTAGGCCCGGCAGATTGCGCTCAAGTCCAGCGCCTGAGCCAGCTTGCTCTGTGAGAACATTAGGCCCGGCAGATTGCGCTCAAGTCCAGCGCCTGAACCAGCTTGCTCTGTGAGAACATTAGGCCCCGCAGATTGCGCTCAAGTCCAGCGCCTGAGCCAGCTTGCTCTGTGAGAACATTATAGGCCCGGCAGATTGCGCTCAAGTCCAGCGCCTGAGCCAGCTTGCTCCGTGAGAACATTAGGCCAGGCAGATTGCGCTCAAGTCCAGCGCCTGAGCCAGCTTGCTCTGTGAGAATATTAGGCCCGGCAGTTTGCGCTGAAGTCCAGCGCCTGAGCCAGCTTGCTCTGTGAGAACATTAGGCCCGGCAGATTGCGCCCAAGTCCAGCGCCTGAGCCAGCTTGCTCTGTGAGAACATAAGGCCCCGCAGATTGCGCTCAAGTCCAGCGCCTGAGCCAGCTTGCTCTGTGAGAACATTAGGCCCCGCAGATTGCGCTCAAGTCCAGCGCCTGAGCCAGCTTGCTCTGTGAGAACATTATAGGCCCGGCAGATTGCGCTCAAGTCCAGCGCCTGAGCCAGCTTGCTCTGTGAGAACATTAGGCCCGGCAGATTGCGCTCAAGTCCAGCGCCTGAGCCAGCTTGCTCTGTGAGAACATTAGGCCCGGCAGATTGCGCTCAAGTCCAGCGCCTGAACCAGCTTGCTCTGTGAGAACATTATTCACGGCAGATTGCGCTCAAGTCCAGCGCCTGAACCAGCTTGCTCTGTGAGAACATTAGGCCCGGCAGATTGCGCTGAAGTCCAGCGCCTGAGCCAGCTTGCTCTGTGAGAACATTAGGCCCGGCAGATTGCGCCCAAGTCCAGCGCCTGAGCCAGCTTGCTCTGTGAGAACATAAGGCCCCGCAGATTGCGCTCAAGTCCAGCGCCTGAGCCAGCTTGCTCTGTGAGAACATTAGGCCCCGCAGATTGCGCTCAAGTCCAGCGCCTGAGCCAGCTTGCTCTGTGAGAACATTAGGCCCGGCAGATTGCGCTCAAGTCCAGCGCCTGAGCCAGCTTGCTCTGAGAACATTAGGCCCGGCAGATTGCGCTCAAGTCCAGCGCCTGAGCCAGCTTGCTCTGTGAGAACATTAGGCCCGGCAGATTGCGCTCAAGTCCAGCGCCTGAGCCAGCTTGCTCTGTGAGAACATTAGGCCCGGCAGATTGCGCTCAAGTCCAGCGCCTGAACCAGCTTGCTCTGTGAGAACATTATTCACGGCAGATTGCGCTCAAGTCCAGCGCCTGAGCCAGCTTGCTCTGTGAGAACATTAGGCCCGGCAGATTGCGCTCAAGTCCAGCGCCTGAGCCAGCTTGCTCTGTGAGAATATTAGGCCAGGCAGATTGCGCTCAAGTCCAGCGCCTGAGCCAGCTTGCTCTGAGAACATTAGGCCCGGCAGATTGCGCTCAAGTCCAGCGCCTGAGCCAGCTTGCTCTGAGAACATTAGGCCCGGCAGATTGCGCTCAAGTCCAGCGCCTGAGCCAGCTTGCTCTGTGTGAACATTAGGCCCGGCAGATTGCGCTCAAGTCCAACGCCTGAGCCAGCTTGCTCTGAGAACATTAGGCCCGGCAGATTGCGCTCAAGTCCAGCGCCTGAGCCAGCTTGCTCTGAGAACATTAGGCCCGGCAGATTGCGCTCAAGTCCAGCGCCTGAACCAGCTTGCTCTGAGAACATTAGGTCCGGCAGATTGCGCTCAAGTCCAGCGCCTGAGCCAGCTTGCTCTGTGAGAACATTAGGCCCGGCAGATTGCGCTCAAGTCCAGCGCCTGAGCCAGCTTGCTCTGTGAGAACATTAGTCCCGGCAGATTGCGCTCAAGTCCAGGGCCTGAGCCAGCTTGCTCTGTGAGAACATTTGGCCCGTCAGATTGCGCTCAAGTCCAGCGCCTGAGCCAGCTTGCTCTGAGAACATTAGGCCCGGCAGATTGCGCTCAAGTCCAGCGCCTGAGCCAGCTTGCTCTGTGTGAACATTAGGCCCGGTAGATTGCGCTCAAGTCCAGCGCCTGAGCCAGCTTGCTCTGTGAGAACATTAGGCCCGGCAGATTGCGCTCATGTCCAGCGCCTGAGCCAGCTTGCTCTGTGAGAATATCAGGCCAGGCAGATTGCGCTCAAGTCCAGCGCCTGAGCCAGCTTGCTCTGTGAGAACATTAGTCCCGGCAGATTGCGCTCAAGTCCAGGGCCTGAGCCAGCTTGCTCTGTGAGAACATTATAGGCCCGGCAGATTGCGCTCAAGTCCAGCGCCTGAGCCAGCTTGCTCTGTGAGAACATTAGGCCCGGCAGATTGCGCTCAAGTCCAGCGCCTGAGCCAGCTTGCTCTGTGAGAACATTAGGCCCGGCAGATTGCGCTCATGTCCAGCGCCTGAGCCAGCTTGCTCTGTGAGAATATCAGGCCAGGCAGATTGCGCTCAAGTCCAGCGCCTGAGCCAGCTTGCTCTGTGAGAACATTAGTCCCGGCAGATTGCGCTCAAGTCCAGGGCCTGAGCCAGCTTGCTCTGTGAGAACATTATAGGCCCGGCAGATTGCGGTCAAGTCCAGCGCCTGAGCTAGCTTGCTCTGTGAGAACATTATAGGCCCGGCAGATTGCGCTCAAGTCCAGCGCCTGAGCCAGCTTGCTCTGTGAGAATATTAGGCCCGGCAGATTGCGCTGAAGTCCAGGGCCTGAGCCAGCTTGCTCTGTGAGGACATTAGGCCCGGCAGATTGCGCCCAAGCTCAGCGCCTGAGCCAGCTTGCTCTGTGAGAACATTAGGCCCGGCAGATTGCGCTCAAGTCCAGTGCCTGAGCCAGCTTGCTCTGTGAGGACATTAGGCCCGGCAAATTGCGCTCAAGTCCAGCGCCTGAGCCAGCTTGCTCTGTGAGAACATTAGGCCCGGCAGATTGCGCTCAAGTCCAGCGCCTGAGCCAGCTTGCTCTGTGTGAACATTAGGCCCGGCAGATTGCGCTCAAGTCCAGCGCCTGAGCCAGCTTGCTCTGAGATCATTAGGCCCGGCAGATTGCGCTCAAGTCCAGCGCCTGAGCCAGCTTGCTCTGTGAGAACATTAGGCCCGGCAGATTGCGCTCATGTCCAGCGCCTGAGCCAGCTTGCTCTGTGTGAACATTAGGCCCGGCAGATTGCGCTCAAGTCCAACGCCTGAGCCAGCTTGCTCTGAGAACATTAGGCCCGGCAGATTGCGCTCAAGTCCAGCGCCTGAGCCAGCTTGCTCTGAGAACATACGGCCCGGCAGATTGCGCCTGAGCCAGCTTGCTCTGTGAGAACATTAGGCCAGGCAGATTGCGCTCAAGTCCAGCGCCTGAGCCAGCTTGCTCTGTGAGAACATTAGTCCCGGCAGATTGCGCTCAAGTCCAGGGCCTGAGCCAGCTTGCTCTGTGAGGACATTAGGCCCGGCAGATTGCGCCCAAGCTCAGCGCCTGAGCCAGCTTGCTCTGTGAGAACATTATTCACGGCAGATTGCGCTCAAGTCCAGCGCTTGAGCCAGCTTGCTCTGTGAACATTAGGCCCGGCAGATTGCGCTCAAGTCCAGCGCCTGAGCCAGCTTGCTCTGTGTGAACATTAGGCCCGGCAGATTGCGCTCAAGTCCAGCGCCTGAACCAGCTTGCTCTGAGAACATTAGGCCCGGCAGATTGCGCTAAAGTCCAGCGCCTGAGCCAGCTTGCTCTGTGAGAACATTAGGCCCGGCAGATTGCGCTCAATTCCAGCGCCTGAGCCAGCTTGCTCTGTGAGAACATTAGGCCCGGCAGATTGCGCTCAAGTCCAGCGCCTGAGCCAGCTTGCTCTGTGAGAATATTAGGCCAGGCAGATTGCGCTCAAGTCCAGCGCCTGAGCCAGCTTGCTCTGTGAGAACATTAGGCCCGGCAGATTGCGCTCAAGTCCAGCGCCTGAGCCAGCTTGCTCTGTGAGAACATTATAGGCCCGGCAGATTGCGCTCAAGTCCAGCGCCTGAGCCAGCTTGCTCTGTGAGAATATTAGGCCCGGCAGATTGCGCTGAAGTCCAGCGCCTGAGCCAGCTTGCTCTGTGAGAACATTAGGCCCGGCAGATTGCGCCCAAGTCCAGCGCCTGAGCCAGCTTGCTCTGTGAGAACATAAGGCCCCGCAGATTGCGCTCAAGTCCAGCGCCTGAGCCAGCTTGCTCTGTGAGAACATTAGGCCCCGCAGATTGCGCTCAAGTCCAGCGCCTGAGCCAGCTTGCTCTGTGAGAACATTAGGCCCGGCAGATTGCGCTCAAGTCCAGCGCCTGAGCCAGCTTGCTCTGTGAGAACATTAGGCCCGGCAGATTGCGCTCAAGTCCAGCGCCTGAACCAGCTTGCTCTGTGAGAACATTAGGCCCCGCAGATTGCGCTCAAGTCCAGCGCCTGAGCCAGCTTGCTCTGTGAGAACATTATAGGCCCGGCAGATTGCGCTCAAGTCCAGCGCCTGAGCCAGCTTGCTCCGTGAGAACATTAGGCCAGGCAGATTGCGCTCAAGTCCAGCGCCTGAGCCAGCTTGCTCTGTGAGAACATTAGGCCCGGCAGATTGCGCTCAAGTCCAGCGCCTGAGCCAGCTTGCTCTGTGAGAACATTAGGCCCGGCAGATTGCGCTCAAGTCCAGCGCCTGAACCAGCTTGCTCTGTGAGAACATTATTCACGGCAGATTGCGCTCAAGTCCAGCGCCTGAGCCAGCTTGCTCTGTGAGAACATTAGGCCCCGCAGATTGCGCTGAAGTCCAGCGCCTGAGCCAGCTTGCTCTGTGAGAACATTATAGGCCCGGCAGATTGCGCTCAAGTCCAGCGCCTGAGCCAGCTTGCTCTGTGAGAACATTAGGCCCGGCAGATTGCGCTCAAGTCCAGCGCCTGAGCCAGCTTGCTCTGTGAGAACATTAGGCCCGGCAGATTGCGCTCAAGTCCAGCGCCTGAACCAGCTTGCTCTGTGAGAACATTATTCACGGCAGATTGCGCTCAAGTCCAGCGCCTGAACCAGCTTGCTCTGTGAGAACATTAGGCCCGGCAGATTGCGCTGAAGTCCAGCGCCTGAGCCAGCTTGCTCTGTGAGAACATTAGGCCCGGCAGATTGCGCCCAAGTCCAGCGCCTGAGCCAGCTTGCTCTGTGAGAACATAAGGCCCCGCAGATTGCGCTCAAGTCCAGCGCCTGAGCCAGCTTGCTCTGTGAGAACATTAGGCCCCGCAGATTGCGCTCAAGTCCAGCGCCTGAGCCAGCTTGCTCTGTGAGAACATTAGGCCCGGCAGATTGCGCTCAAGTCCAGCGCCTGAGCCAGCTTGCTCTGTGAGAACATTAGGCCCGGCAGATTGCGCTCAAGTCCAGCGCCTGAGCCAGCTTGCTCTGTGAGAACATTAGGCCCGGCAGATTGCGCTCAAGTCCAGCGCCTGAGCCAGCTTGCTCTGTGAGAACATTAGGCCCGGCAGATTGCGCTCAAGTCCAGCGCCTGAACCAGCTTGCTCTGTGAGAACATTATTCACGGCAGATTGCGCTCAAGTCCAGCGCCTGAGCCAGCTTGCTCTGTGAGAACATTAGGCCCGGCAGATTGCGCTCAAGTCCAGCGCCTGAGCCAGCTTGCTCTGTGAGAATATTAGGCCAGGCAGATTGCGCTCAAGTCCAGCGCCTGAGCCAGCTTGCTCTGAGAACATTAGGCCCGGCAGATTGCGCTCAAGTCCAGCGCCTGAGCCAGCTTGCTCTGAGAACATAAGGCCCGGCAGATTGCGCTCAAGTCCAGCGCCTGAGCCAGCTTGCTCTGTGTGAACATTAGGCCCGGCAGATTGCGCTCAAGTCCAACGCCTGAGCCAGCTTGCTCTGAGAACATTAGGCCCGGCAGATTGCGCTCAAGTCCAGCGCCTGAGCCAGCTTGCTCTGAGAACATTAGGCCCGGCAGATTGCGCTCAAGACCAGCGCCTGAACCAGCTTGCTCTGAGAACATTAGGTCCGGCAGATTGCGCTCAAGTCCAGCGCCTGAGCCAGCTTGCTCTGTGAGAACATTAGGCCCGGCAGATTGCGCTCAAGTCCAGCGCCTGAGCCAGCTTGCTCTGTGAGAACATTAGTCCCGGCAGATTGCGCTCAAGTCCAGGGCCTGAGCCAGCTTGCTCTGTGAGAACATTTGGCCCGTCAGATTGCGCTCAAGTCCAGCGCCTGAGCCAGCTTGCTCTGAGAACATTAGGCCCGGCAGATTGCGCTCAAGTCCAGCGCCTGAGCCAGCTTGCTCTGTGAGAACATTAGGCCCGGCAGATTGCGCTCATGTCCAGCGCCTGAGCCAGCTTGCTCTGTGAGAATATCAGGCCAGGCAGATTGCGCTCAAGTCCAGCGCCTGAGCCAGCTTGCTCTGTGAGAACATTAGTCCCGGCAGATTGCGCTCAAGTCCAGGGCCTGAGCCAGCTTGCTCTGTGAGAACATTATAGGCCCGGCAGATTGCGCTCAAGTCCAGCGCCTGAGCCAGCTTGCTCTGTGAGAACATTAGGCCCGGCAGATTGCGCTCAAGTCCAGCGCCTGAGCCAGCTTGCTCTGTGAGAATATTAGGCCCGGCAGATTGCGCTGAAGTCCAGGGCCTGAGCCAGCTTGCTCTGTGAGGACATTAGGCCCGGCAGATTGCGCCCAAGCTCAGCGCCTGAGCCAGCTTGCTCTGTGAGAACATTAGGCCCGGCAGATTGCGCTCAAGTCCAGTGCCTGAGCCAGCTTGCTCTGTGAGGACATTAGGCCCGGCAAATTGCGCTCAAGTCCAGCGCCTGAGCCAGCTTGCTCTGTGAGAACATTAGGCCCGGCAGATTGCGCTCAAGTCCAGCGCCTGAGCCAGCTTGCTCTGTGTGAACATTAGGCCCGGCAGATTGCGCTCAAGTCCAGCGCCTGAGCCAGCTTGCTCTGAGATCATTAGGCCCGGCAGATTGCGCTCAAGTCCAGCGCCTGAGCCAGCTTGCTCTGTGAGAACATTAGGCCCGGCAGATTGCGCTCATGTCCAGCGCCTGAGCCAGCTTGCTCTGTGTGAACATTAGGCCCGGCAGATTGCGCTCAAGTCCAACGCCTGAGCCAGCTTGCTCTGAGAACATTAGGCCCGGCAGATTGCGCCTGAGCCAGCTTGCTCTGTGAGAACATTAGGCCCGGCAGATTGCGCTCATGTCCAGCGCCTGAGCCAGCTTGCTCTGTGTGAACATTAGGCCCGGCAGATTGCGCTCAAGTCCAACGCCTGAGCCAGCTTGCTCTGAGAACATACGGCCCGGCAGATTGCGCCTGAGCCAGCTTGCTCTGTGAGAACATTAGGCCCGGCAGATTGCGCTCAAGTCCAGCGCCTGAGCCAGCTTGCTCTGTGAGAACATTAGGCCCGGCAGATTGCGCTCAAGTCCAACGCCTGAGCCAGCTTGCTCTGAGAACATTAGGCCCGGCAGATTGCGCCTGAGCCAGCTTGCTCTGTGAGAACATTAGGCCCGGCAGATTGCGCTCATGTCCAGCGCCTGAGCCAGCTTGCTCTGTGTGAACATTAGGCCCGGCAGATTGCGCTCAAGTCCAACGCCTGAGCCAGCTTGCTCTGAGAACATACGGCCCGGCAGATTGCGCCTGAGCCAGCTTGCTCTGTGAGAACATTAGGCCCGGCAGATTGCGCTCAAGTCCAGCGCCTGAGCCAGCTTGCTCTGTGAGAACATTAGGCCCGGCAGATTGCGCTCATGTCCAGCGCCTGAGCCAGCTTGCTCTGTGAGAATATTAGGCCAGGCAGATTGCGCTCAAGTCCAGCGCCTGAGCCAGCTTGCTCTGTGAGAACATTAGTCCCGGCAGATTGCGCTCAAGTCCAGGGCCTGAGCCAGCTTGCTCTGTGAGGACATTAGGCCCGGCAGATTGCGCCCAAGCTCAGCGCCTGAGCCAGCTTGCTCTGTGAGAATATTAGGCCAGGCAGATTGCGCTCAAGTCCAGCGCCTGAGCCAGCTTGCTCTGTGAGAACATTAGTCCCGGCAGATTGCGCTCAAGTCCAGGGCCTGAGCCAGCTTGCTCTGTGAGGACATTAGGCCCGGCAGATTGCGCCCAAGCTCAGCGCCTGAGCCAGCTTGCTCTGTGAGAATATTAGGCTCGGCAGATTGCGCTGAAGTCCAGGGCCTGAGCCATCTTGCTCTGTGAGGACATTAGGCCCGGCAGATTGCGCCCAAGCTCAGCGCCTGAGCCAGCTTGCTCTGTGAGAACATTAGGCCCGGCAGATTGCGCTCAAGTCCAGTGCCTGAGCCAGCTTGCTCTGTGAGGACATTAGGCCCGGCAAATTGCGCTCAAGTCCAGCGCCTGCGCCAGCTTGCTATGTGTGAACATTAGGCCCGGCAGATTGCGCTCAAGTCCAGCGCCTGAGCCAGCTTGCTCTGTGAGAACATTAGGCCCGGCAGATTGCGCTCAAGTCCAGCGCCTGAGCCAGCTTGCTCTGTGAGAACATTAGTCCCGGCAGATTGCGCTCAAGTCCAGCGCCTGAGCCAGCTTGCTCTGTGAGAACATTAGTCCCGGCAGATTGCGCTCAAGTCCAACGCCTGAGCCAGCTTGCTCTGAGAACATTAGTCCCGGCAGATTGCGCTCAAGTCCAACGCCTGAGCCAGCTTGCTCTGAGAACATTAGGCCCGGCAGATTGCGCTCAAGTCCAGCGCCTGAGCCAGCTTGCTCTGTGAGAACATTAGTCCCGGCAGATTGCGCTCAAGTCCAACGCCTGAGCCAGCTTGCTCTGAGAACATTAGTCCCGGCATATTGCGCTCAAGTCAAGCACCTGAGCCAGCTTGCTCTGTGAGAACATTAGGCCCGGCAGATTGCGCTCAAGTCCAGGGCCTGAGCCAGCTTGCTCTGAGAACATTAGGCCCGGCAGATTGCGCTCAAGTCCAGGGCCTGAGCCAGCTTGCTCTGTGAGAACATTCGGCCCGTCAGATTGCGCTCAAGTCCAGCGCCTGAGCCAGCTTGCTCTGTGAGAACATTAGGCCCGGCAGATTGCGCTCAAGTCCAGGGCCTGAGCCAGCTTGCTCTGTGAGAACATTCGGCCCGTCAGATTGCGCTCAAGTCCAGCGCCTGAGCCAGCTTGCTCTGTGAGAACATTCGGCCCGTCAGATTGCGCTCAAGTCCAGCGCTTGAGCCAGCTTGCTCTGTGAACATTAGGCCCGGCAGATTGCGCTCAAGTCTCACACTATTTGTTACGGCTCGATTCTTCAAACATCTGCTGAACTTCTGCATCTGTCACGTGGATAATATTCTGGCCTCATATTTTCCTTGGTTGATTTCATTTTGTAATTTAAAAGTTTTTAAAATATCAATCGTAGTTGTTTTTATCCTTTTTTTCTGAATACACAATCAGAATTATTTATTTTATTCTTAGTTTTTTGTTTAGTATTTAGTTCACTCACATTAACTTATAATGTATCTACCAGGCTTCATATTACGCCACCAGCATGAAGAGTGATAAAATGAATGTTTAAACCAGATATGGTTTACTTTTAAAAATACGTGCTCGCTAAAATTTCACAGGGGGTTCGATAAATAAAATAAAATTTGAGTTGTCCATAAAGAAATGGCGTTTATAACCAAGCTGTTGAGCGCCATTAAACTAAAGTTACTTGATGTCAGGTCAAGAAAGCTCTTGCTTTCTTGTTCTTAAATATTGCAAATAAATTGTATCATAAAATCGATTTCTATTGGTACCGAATACTAAAAATTTATAAATTGCACAGATACTTGTGGATTTATTCTCGAAAAATTGTGTAAACTCCCTGAAGCTGTCCTGAAATCACCAGCCAGCCGCGCTATGTTGAGTTTGTTAGTCGCTAGTCGGAGGCTCAACGTGTCGGACGTGTGTGTGTTGCTGCGCGCTCTGTGTGTTTAACATGCACTGCATTGCTTGTTATTTGCGGATGGAGGAGTAAGGTGTGAGATGTGACTTGGCAACACTGATTGTGATGGATTATCTTTTAGCTATTAGGAATTGCGTGGGATTTATTCCGCATTTCTAGCTATTGGGTAGTGCGTTGATTTATTCCGCATTTCTAGCTATTGGGAATTACGTGAGATTTATTCCGCATTTCTAGATATTGTTTGGGAATTGCGTGGGATTTATTCCGCATTTCTAGCTATTTGGGAATTGCGTGGGATTTATTCCGCATTTCTAGCTATTGGGTAGTGCGTTGATTTATTCCGCATTTCTAGCTATTGGGAATTACGTGAGATTTATTCCGCATTTCTAGATATTGTTTGGGAATTGCGTGGGATTTATCCCGCATATCTATATTCAATTTGCTATGTACAATATACAATAAAATATTTAGCATTGTGTTTTATTCAGTATTTGTTTCTATTTTTGTCTGACAGATACATTGGTATTGAATCTGCTTCGTTATATCGCACCTCTAGTTACTTTCCTAGTCACAGCCTCAGAAGTTGGATTATGATACGTAGAAAGAACAAAGACGTTGCGCTTGTCTTTCCAAGCTTAAACTAAAACCTTGTCGTCTTTACGAAAACTCACAATTTCATGTGTTCTCAGCTTCAGTTTTTTGTTCTGCTTCACCTCCGCAGGTAACCCCTTTCTATTTGCCATTACTGTCCCAGTTGTGTGTATGCCTAATTTCAAGAGTTCCATTGCCAGATCACAACCGGTATAAAATCGGTCGGTGTACAAATGAAACCCGGAACAATTTGACGTTTCTAATAACTTACTTATTAGGTGCAGCGTAATTCTTGTTGTGAACGGGCAGTGTGGCCGGATAAGTCCCGCTGTCGTTGGAGCACCATAGTAGGGTACGAATGCATTCACATACCCTGTCTCGCAGTCTGCGAAAACATACACACGAAGGCCCCATTTAGTAGGCTTCTGCGGGTTGTACATCTTGAACACGATGCGTCCTTTGAAGCCCACGGTGCTTTCGTCAATGGCGATGTTTTGGCCGGGAGTGAAGTTTTCTCGGCATTTCCTGTCGATGTAGTCGACGACATTCTTCACTTTGTTGCCCCTTGATGCGACACCAGGTGTGGGATGGGCGGCAGGCGGCGGGCACTTTTTAAGAAATCAAATGAGAAACAAATAGAGAAAAACTTTTTTAGAAACTAAGAAACTGAAAATAAAATTTTAAACAAATAGAGAAAAACTTTTTTAGAAACTTGTAAATAAGAAACTGAAAATAAAATTTTACAACCAAGAAAAAATTAGATTTTTCTAGAAAAAAAACTTTAGAAACTTTTTCAATATAATTTCGTCACATTTTCTAAAGATCTATTTTTAAATTCCTACCTGACGACATGCATGACGACAAGTTCCTCCATTTCCAGAGATTCTGCCCCCCTCTCCTCCTCCAGCATCGCATTGGCCGCCGCTCCCGGTGCTTCCGCCGCCTCCACCGCCGCCTCGGCCGCCTTCCTCGCCGCCGTTGCCGCCCCTGCCAAAAGCTCGGACACAAGTTGATTGAGTGCAAACCGCGCAGTGTCCCCGGCCAGATCCAGGACCGCGCTGCGAGCCATAATCCTGTTGACCTTCTCCCTGTTCTTCGTGTAGTAGATATGTTCCTCCCCCAACTCGCTCAGCGCTGTCTCCTGCGACCTCCTCATGGACACCCGCACAGCATGCTCCGCCATTTCCAGCGCCTCCTTGACGGCCTGATCCGCTGCCTCCTTCCACACCTCGTGCCAAAACTCGGGAGGACTGGTGAACGCAGGAACTCGGCTCATGATTGAGTAGATAAGGGTCGAGATCGGTTATATCGTCAAAAAAACTAGGTTCAAGAAGTTCACTATCAAAGTGATTCAAATCAACTCGATTAAGTTCAGGATTTGACTCTAGTTGCAAATAATTATGCAATTCAAAATGAGAATTTATAAATTCCTCCAATTCGTAATTCTCAACAGAATAATCCTCGTCGATATTAATTTCGTCCAAGTACTTTTGCAACTCGTCCCCGGACATAAACACACGTTGCAACTTGAGATCTTTGAAACTAATGAACCCTCACGATTGGGGAGGAACCTACCACTAATCCCAACCCCCCACCCCTCGCACCCCTAGTTCACAGCGCCACCGCCACATCAATGGATGAGGAAGGTTTATAAAAACATATTATTATCACAAATAAATTTTTTATTTAAAAAAAAAAGAACACATGTATTAGCTGAAGGCTTTTAAATAAATAAATTAAAGCTAAAACACAAAATTGTTTTTAGCTGAAGGCTTTTCAATACTTAAAGTAAATTTTACAATAAAAGAAAAACACAAAATTGTTTTTAAGCTGAAGGCTTTTAAATACTAGAGTAAACTCTTCGGCTGAAGGCCTCTAATTTTTTTTCGTTTTTTCTATAAAACTCTTCGGCTGAAGGCCTCTAATTTTTTTCTTCGTTTTTCGTTTTTTTTTCTTTGAGGTAGGGGTTCTAAAAAGAAAAGATTTTTTAAGAAACTTGTTTAAGGTTGCGGGAGCGCCGCCATCTTGGAAATAACGTTAAATTTGGGGATGTGACTTCAGTCCGGCTTAGACCGTCCTAGAGAGTGGTCACGTTTCTCCTCACTCTGACCAATATTCTACCCCGCAAATGCAAGTTTTGCATAGAATCAGAGATTAAGGTCTCGTCGCCCCTTCTCTAAACCTGTCAGCGCGAGCGACGGAAGTCAAACAATGGATGATTAGTCCCTCTTCTACCCTCTCTCTGAAAGGGTCAAGATCTATCAAAACCTGACCATAAGTTTCTGATATTGTTTCACAGTTATTATCCTCTCAAAATAGGAGCAAAATATATATGAATTGGTAATTAGATTTGTGATTGCAGCATATTTCGTTTTTTAAATTTTTCTTTAGCGTAACTTTGAGTGCCGGGTGGCGCAAAAAAATCCCCCTGATTGAGAGGTCACTATATCGAAACTATTATAGATAGGATTCTGAAATTTGTACACATATTAGAAAACATACCAAAATTTAATATGTGCAAGTTTCAAAAACATTACTGTTGTAGGAAAAAAGTTACAGCTGTTCAAATTTGGTTGTCAAAAAATTGATTATATACGGAGCTCAAATAGCGCGCGTCGAGAAAACTTCATAACTACGTACGATATCACGCTGAAAATTTAAAATTATATTGAAAATATATTAAGATCGATTGTGTAAAAATTTCAATCAATTTGACGCGAAAATTATGGAATCTTTAAGTTGAGCGTAAAATCAGAATAGTGGGAAAAGAATCACTTTTATAACGTATCACTTTTAACACTTTTCTAACGTTTCATTGGTCCTTTATCGGGATGTTATGGTTATTTTTTAATAGTTTTAATGTACTGTTTGCCTGCCTTTTTGGACGCTTCAAAGGTCCTAAACATCGTGGCTCATATAATTAATTTATTAGCAAGTCAAACAATCACACTCGCTATTATAATGGGTCATATCTTTATAAAGACGAGATTATTGAGTAACATATTATCAAAGTTTCAATTTGTGTGATTGTTTTATGAAAGTGAAAAAGATTGGCTATTAGCATAAAGTAAGCTATTAGCATTGTGAGAGGAAAATTATTTAATTGAAAATTGGTATGGGAATTGCTTTTGTTTGTAATGTTCCCTGTCCATCGCGGGCGCTATTCTTAGATCCAAGGAAATGCTAGTAAGTCGTCATCAGAAAGTATAAGTATAATTAATGATACAAATTATTCAAATATTTTATCTAATATTACTGTTCGGCGAACAGGGTGGGAGGGTTGCTTGAGTCGGCTATTCACTGGCCGAGATCCTAATCTCTATAACTTGACAGCATCTCGATGAGTGGAAGACAACAATGGCTCCTAGCATATCATTGGTACCTACCAAGTATTGAATTTCATTTATTTTATTTTTAAATAACTTAATTTTACTTGTAACTTTTGCGTTTTTCTTTAGATTTAAAATTTAATTTCAATTAAATTTCTTATTCATATATCTACCTATCTATATTGGTTGCTTTTATAATAATTAGAGAGTAAAACTGAGATGTGGAATTGAAACTTGATAATGGAATGAACCTCAGTAAGATGCGAAATATTCTCAACGACTTTGAATGAGATAAGATCAGACCAGGACGTTCCTTTCCAACCCCAACTCTGGTTCAGTCAGGCGTGATGGCTAATGACGGTCATTCTACCTGCGCTCGGTGGACGAAGCTGCTCATAATCATATCAGGCAGTACACGGGCAAGCAGGGGATGATGCATCCCGCATCCCACCAATCTAATTAATTAATTACAAACGATCCAAATTAGATACGAGCTTAAAAAATTCGCAAACCCCGCGGATAGTGGTCCTTGATGATCTGTGAAAATATCAGCTTAATAAATAAAGTGGTTCAAGAAATATATTAAATAACGAAAAAAAATCTAAAAGTTACATCATTGTCAGAGTATTCTTGCTCTTGATTAGAAATCACTAAGGTTTGAATCTTATCCCATTAAAACGACAATGAATGTATCTCGGGTTTAACATATTATGCATTTCTCTGTGACTTCGGGATTAATTGCAATTAAATGTTAAACACAAATAGTTTCGCCCGATCTCTGAGGGGCTCCCTCAACCTTAAGACACATGAATCGTTTTCAAACGATTGAAACTTACCCTCTTACTCCCAAATTTCTTCATCGACGGGGTCGTCCCCCCAGTCTTCCCCGTCGTCTTGGATGTCGTCGACGCTCACGACTCGCTCCCAATGGGATTCGAAGTGGAACCCCCTCGGAGAATCGTAGTTTTGGACCTCGTCCCAGATCTCCTTGTACGAGGTCCCGTCCAGGGCCGAGCGGACTTTCCCTGTGGCTCCGAGGCAGACTGCCCTCCTCGGGAACCACATGCTCTCCATTTTCTCCCCCATGATTGACAATATCGACGCCACCAAGGCGTCGACATAGTCGAGGAGACGCATCTCCTCAACCTCGTGTTGCCTCCGCAGAGGCAACACACATTCCCAAGCCATGCGCAGGGCCAAGTCCAGCACCCTTGCAGCCCCCACTGCCACCCTGGCCGCCCCCGACGCCAACCCCGACGTCACCCTCGCCACTTGGCCCACGAGGGCCACCAACCAACTGATGACCAACATAATAGAAAGCATTTTCTCGAAAAATAAAATAAAAACTTATTGATGTCGAAAAAACTTGGAACAAAACTTGGAATAAAAACTTGAAATAAAACTCGGAAAAATCGAACACGTTGAAAAATCAGGAGGGAAACGACACGTAGCAAAGCTGAGAGACAAATGATAAAAATCAAACTTTCAAGTAGGTACATAAAAACATCCCCTCCACTGTCTCTGCAAATTCTTTTGGAGGGGTATAGCCACTTATTTAAGTAAGTTGCATGCTTCATATCAAATCATTACTTCTTGACCATCATAAAAATGGGTGTATATCCGTTCCTACTACCCTGCCGTGTAATTATATCGGGAGGTTCAATGTCAGGTAAATCTTATTTCGTGTTTAGGTTTCTGAAACATATGGACCAAATGACAGATCGCCCTCTTAAGCGTGTGATTTACTGTTACAGCATCTACCAGCCGTTGTACGATGAAATGGCAAAGTGCGACAAACGCATTGAATTTCACCAAGGGCTCTTTGATAGCTCAACACTGACAGAAGGTCCATCCCTCATTGTCATTGATGATTTGTTACACGATTGTGATCAAGGGGTTGTCGATCTGTTTACAAAAAGATCCCATCATCTCGATATCAGTGTTTTCTTTTTAACTCAGAACCTTTTCTATGCAACAAAGATAAATAGAAACATCTCGTTAAACGCGGATGTAATTGTCATGTTTAGAAACAGAAGAGATATGATTCAGAGTTCAGTGTTACACCGACAGTACAGTCCTGGAAACTCGAAATGGTTGGATGAAGCGTTTAACGATGCTACAAAAGATAAGCAGTACGGTTATCTCCTGTACTGTTGCAAACCAACTACTTTAGATATGTTTCGAGTGCGCACGCAAATTTTCCCAGACGACCAACAAACGATAGTATATGTACCCAAGAACACGCCTATAAGTACCGAGTACTTGGCTGCAGCAAAAGTATTTTGCGACAATGCCTCCGACGATCAAGAAACAGCTTTTAACAGCGCTTAAGAACGCAAGTCCAAAAGATCGTAAAGCCATTATTAAAGAAGGAGGCTGCCGAATTACACGTCAGCTCTGCGAATTGGTCCTAAATCTACTCAACGGTAATATAAAAATTAATCCTATTGAAAAAAAGAAGCTGTCGAGACACAAGAATATTTTAAGGAAATTGGTCAGAAAAAAATCAAGTTGGCGCAGTAAAAATAGACTTTTACAGGGACAAAGCGGAGGCGCATTCTTTCCATTATTGCTAGCCCCATTGTTATCAGGTGTCGTTGCTAGTCTTTTTAAATAACTAAGGAGCATGCACGCAAGCTCATTGTCGTGGATCCAGATGCGTTTCGTAAAATACATCATCACTCGGCACATAAAAATATCGAAGTTGATACTAACCCGAACCCTTATTATTTTTTGCCTGAACCTGAACCCGTAAACGATCGGGATCGATGACCGGGTTGAGGCGATTCAATAGGCGTAGACGAGGCGCCATTAAACAACACTAATCTAATCTACTCCGGCGCCTGCGAGGTGGAGCGAGCTGATTCGCGCTCACGACGTTGTTGTTTTTGTGCGGTCTTCGTCGGAGGTGCCGTTTCGATGTCGGTGGACATCTCGAAATATATGTTTTTCAATGCCGTCTGCACTTTTGACACTGCAGGCGGTGTATCATATGAAAAAAATTAGCTGATATCTTAGTAATGGTAGCAGCACATAATCAAACGTTAAATTTGTTATTTTTTTTTTTATTTTTTTTTTTTATTATCACATATTTATTTACATTTATAAACACTTAATTCCACACTAGGTAGAGTAAAAATTTCTTATAGGCTAAATACATTTAGTAATGCCGGCTAGCCAGGCCTGTCACATTTGTCTTCTTTCTCATCCTCCTCCCCTCCTTCCTTTTTTCTTCTTGTTCTTCTTCTCCTTCTTCTTATTCTTCTTCTTCTCCTCCGTCTTTTTCTTCTTCATCCTCATCCTCCTCTACTACCTCCACTTTAGTAACTATTTGTTCCCATAATTCTTGATTTTCCCACAAATGTTTCCTTTCAACTTCTTCCCATCTTTCACCTCGTTCCTCAACATCTCTTTTCACCTGTTCAATCCATCTATCTCTTGGCCTCCCAACTTTTCTTTTACCTTCCACATACTTTCCAAATTCACTTTTGGCTCTTCTACTGTCTTTCATTCTCTTAAGTTTACCAAACCACCTCAGTCTTTCTCGCCCAATTTTGAACCCAACACTCTCCACACCCATCTTCTTCCTTATCACCATACTTCTTACATGTTCCTTCATCGATATATTTGCCATTCCTCTCACGAACTTCATCTCTTCTGCTTGTACCATACTCTCCTCCTTCCATCCCAAATTCCACGTCACCGCCCCATAACATAATATCGGTAAAAAATATTGCTTGTATAATACTAATTTAAATTTAAGTGGTAAATCCCTATTCCATACTAATTTTCTAACTTTTTGATAAAACCCGTCTGCTTTCTGTATTCTTCTTTTAACTTCTTTCGAACACTTTCCGTCTTTTGTAACCAAACTTCCTAGATAACTAAAATCTTCTACTTGTTTAATATCTTTTCCATCCAATTTCAAACCATTTCTTACAAGCCCATTTTTCTTCTTCTCCAAAACCAAATATTCACTCTTCTCACTACTAATCTTCATTCCATATCTTTTTATCACTTCGTTCCACACATCCACTTTCTTCTGTACCAACTCTTCAGTCTCTCCCCAAATTACAACATCATCCGCATATACCCCAGTTTGCGAATCTAGATCTTCATTCCTTTCCACCTCCCGAATTATATCATCCATTACCATAATGAACAGCAAAGGTGACAACACACTGCCTTGCCTTACTCCTGATCTCACACTAAACCAGCCCGTTCTTCCTCCCACTGTTTCCACACAACTCTCACATCCAACATACAAACTCTGTACTCTTTCAATCAACTTCTTGTCTATTTCCCTCTTTTCTAAACTCTCCCACACCCTATCCCTTGGCAAATGATCATACGCTTTTTCAATATCCAGAAACACTAACCATATTTCCTTTCCCATCTCCCAATTTCTCTCCATAATGGTCCTTATAGCGAATATAAGGTCTATCGTAGATCTGTTTCTTCTAAATCCATATTGTTCATCTTTCAAATCCTCTTCAACTACACTTCGTATCCTCTTCTCTATAATTCGTTCGTATATCTTCGCTCCTTGGCTCATGAGTGTTATCCCTCTATAGTTGCTACATTTCTTGCGATCCCCTTTCTTAAACAATGGTACAATAACACCTCTCCTCCAATCCCTTGGTACAGTTTTTTGAATCCATGCCGATGCCACAACTCTGTAAAACCACTCCAATCCAGCTTTACCACCTGCCTTTATCATTTCCACACTTATCTCATCCACTCCCGGCGATCTTCCATTTTTCATCCCTTTTACTGCCACCTCAACTTCCCCAAACATTACCATATCATCTTGACAATTCAATTTATCGCACTCTTCACTTATTTCCTTGTCTTCAGTACCACCTTTGTCATCATTCAATAACTTTGAAAAGTAGTGCTTCCACATATCTTGTATTTCCTATATCCTGTATTATCCTGTATATTCTGTATCCTATCCTGTATATCCTGTATTATGTATCTGTATCCTGTATATCTGTATATTATCCTGTATTATCCTGTATATCCTATATCCTGTATATCCTGTATTTGTATATCTTATATTGGAATATTTAATTAGGATTGCAGACTGAATTAAAAAAAATAAATCGCTTTCATTCGTGTCTCCCTATTGAAGCCCCATTGCTCCCCATTGAACCGTTAATGAATTTAAAATCTATTTTAAATATATATTCAAATATAGTCAAAGAGGATTCCAATATATCAATCTTTTTGATTTCTTGCGAATGATAAAAAATTAATATATTACACGTACGCAGTAATTAAGGCATGAGCAATTACTTTCGTTAATGAACCAACCCAATCGTCGCTCAGCTCACATGCGACCGTCTTCATGCTCTTGGGATCTTTTGTGCCCCGAGGCACAAAAGATCACCAAAAGACAACCAAAAGAGGGATCTTGATAAGGACGAGTTGAATTTAAATTTCAGCCTGTCGTCGGTTGTAAGGACAATCGGGATTCCCTTTTTCTTTCACGCTCAACTTGCATTCTTCAAATTTCGCTGAAAATGGATCCATTACTCACATATTGCCTTGTCTGTTGGGGCAAATATTGCAGCTTCTTTCGCTTTAACAACCCGCTTTCGTTTTTCTTTATGATATTTTTCCTGCGCTAGCTTTTTTATCACATTGAATAGTAGACTCATTCAACACCACCGAACCTTGATTTAGTGTTGAAACAAGAACACTGCGCTTGTAGGGTTCCTTGAAGCAGCTCGGTTGCTCTGGAGGAACTTTGAACTGCGTCACTTGAGATCCTATGTACTCACCACCAGCCAGGCCCGGTCTTGACTTCTATAGAAGAATATTGTATATTATCGTTCATCTTGTTCAATATTCGGCGCACTGGCCTGCAGATCTTGAACTGTTGGGCGTGGGGCGGTCTGGTGGGTCAGGGGCAGGTTGACTTACGATGAGATTTATGATTTCGCAATAAATCATATTATCATAATCACATCATAATGATTTCGCCGCCTTGAAGCTAGCTGATCGCCGACATCACCTCGTCGGCCGCGCTGACGAGGCAATTCCACGTCCAAATCACACGCTTCTCTCTTTTTTCGCATGACCTGATGTGTATGAGGATGCGTTTTCCTCTTGTTCAAAGCAATTGAAATGCCAACTCTAGGTGTAATGTATTACAGCACAGCACTTACGCCTAATGGCTGGTGGCCGAGGGCCAAAACTCATAGTCAAACTTTTTGCGATCGGACATTAGCATAGCTTTCGTGGTCTCCACTCTTTGATGGCAAAACTGAATGTCAAATTGTTGGTTCTGTAAGATGTTGTTGTGTAACCAAAGATTTTAGTGAATACTTGGAGCAGAAAACAAATCATCTGCCATCTGGCATCCGTCTGCCAAAGTAATAGTATTATGATATTATCATCCCAACGCTCTTGATGTGCAAGGAAGTCGTCGAAGAAATCCAAGAGTTGAGGCAAAAATTCGATTATTGTGTTCTCCAGCCTGGATGTGAAAACCCAGCGAGTGGGAGCGAGAACAATGCAGCGAGTGTTGAAAGCCTGGTGAAGAACATACGGCATTCTTTAATTGCTGATCACGCCTTTTCCAGTACTAAATTCAGTTAACTGGAGTACAGAGGCCGTTGAGATGCCCGGCCATCACTGCGGCGCCGTCGTAAGATTGGCCGACTAATTTCTCACCAATCTGATACCAATTACTATATCTCAACATGTTTGAATAAACCTGCAGCAGTTTTATCAGCGCGGGCATCTGTATAGCCGACAAATCTTTCTTGACATTTGTTGACAAAAAAGTTGACATTTGTGAGATTTGCGTCGTATCAGTTGTTTCATCAAGCATAATCGACACAAAAGAAGCGTCTTGAATGTCAAGATTGCTGTGCCCACAAATTTAATTAGGTCATTCTGGATTCGGTTTGACGTCCCCTTGCAAACTGTTGCTTTTGCAATTTTTTTTTTTTTTTTTTAGAAGATCGTCGTATAAGCACAATGTTTTAATAAATTCAACGTATGCCCCACGATTCAACGAGTCTCTCTCTCATCATGGCCCCGAGATGGCATCTCAAGTTTTCCCAACAACACAACAATGTATATTAGCCGACGTAGTATAGCGCAAGTTTCCAACATTTTCGTTGTGTTTATTCACGCCGCCGGATTCCGAACACACGCGGCTGATCTCTATCTGCCAGGACGAATCGCGTGGACCTCCCCGAGCTTCACTGTGCCAAGTGACCCGAAATACTTCTTCCTGGTAGCGGACTCCATCGCCTCTCTCCAAGACCTTATACGGGTTTCTGATTTTGCGTCAAACGAAGCGATAAGTCCGAGATGTCCAAAATGGAGTTGGTCTTGACGTTCATAGAGCAGTCGCTCGAATACGACACGTGTATGCTTTGGTAACTGTGACTTCTGACAACTTCAATTCTTGTTCACTGAAATCTAAGCTGATGAACTCAGAGCCTGTATGGCCAGTTTAGTTTGACTCTCCTCATCTTATGCAATATGGCAATGTGCAGTATATAATATAATATGGCACCAGTTATTTTTTTTCGTATTGCCCGTCCATTGTATTTTTGGAGTTTGTTTATATCATCATCTGTAAGACGTCCCTGTCTTCAATATGTGTCTTCAATATGACATCAATTTTTATTGCAAAATAGCTCATATTTTATCTAGACTTGACACTATATCTGACAGGTTTTGATTCTCACTAGCGTAGCATCTAGTTGATTTTATATAAAGTGTACTGTATTTTTTACATCATTACTTCGCTTAACTTTATATAGACAGTTTGTTTCATCACCATGTTGTATGTCTTAACTGGCGCTGATAGCCTCGCTGTTGAGCGCCATAAACCATATTATCTCTCTTGATATCTACCATAAAGCAATGCTGCATCTGAAACAAGCTTTCTAAGCAACACTATTGCCTCGACAACAAATTCAGAGTGAAGCTTATCTGTAACAAGAATAGTTACGCCAAAAACCGGTAAAAGAAAATGATCGTACAATTTTGTAGTCAATATGCCTTTTAAATATACTAGTCCTAAGTACACCATAAGTCCCCTTCCAACGATCGACTTCAGTTAATGGGCGAGGTTGCCTGTTGAAATCTTGAGTAAATATGTGCTTAGCAAAGTTACATTGTGTATGGATAATCGGTGGCGGCTTCCTCGGTCCTTCCATGCTAGAATCAATTTCCTTGGTATGCCAAAGCAAATTTGGTGCCGGTGAGCAAGTCCAAATGTTGAAACCAGGCCAGTGCCTAATCTACTCGACGGTGATTTCGACTTGTGATGCTTAGCGTCTTCCATTTCGTCGAATGCCACATCCGTACGAAGCGATGCTTCTTGATCAGGATAAGTCATCCGCCCTTCGAATACTCCCCTTTGAGTGCTTTTGTCACACCCGTAATACCCATTGAATGACTTTGTGCATTTGTCAAAAAATTTGCAGGAGTATCACAACAAACAAAACGCACTTAGAGAGATGAAATATTGTCATTGTAGTCGCGCCCTTCATCGCTGGGCTGCAACATCTCATCAACAAACTCATTCATGAATTCGTCAATTTGAGGCTTGTTACTAACAAATTAGAGCTACTACAAAAGGTTTGCGCTCAAGATCCTCAATAGGTAACACAAGATCGGTCAGAGTTGCAAATTTGAACTTTTGAATGTTGGTAAATTACCAATATTTAAGTTCAGGTTTAAAGTGTGATTTGCAGTTATGTTGATGACATCCAGCCTTTTTGCAAGTACCATTTTTCAAGTCAAAATAGTAACAATCACCACTTCCCATTTCAACAACTTGAACGTCTCGGGGAGTGTTCAGCAAAGTTCGAGCATCTAGTGGTAAATCTCCATGCCAAACGTTTAGACCGTTACGCAGGCTATTGAGAGCTCTGTATGTGATCCTATTGTTCACAGCCCAGTGTAAATATGTAACTACATCAGGACTTCCGCTCTCGGAACTGAAATCCAAGTCGTCACAGCTGGAATCGGAATCAGTGTACGACTCTGAATCCTGTGCAGCGTCTGAGTCAAACCCTCCTTCCGATTGAACACCGACGTTTCTGTCATCAGAAACGTGATCAGTGCCGTGATGATTTGACCCTTCACTGTCACTATCTAGTGGAGCGGTCGCTCCACCCAGCCAAGTCGTACTATACACTTACAGTCACTCAACATACCGTAAATGCGTACCCCCATAAAACATGTCTGTCACATGTCCGTGTCTGTCATTTAGACGAGGTTAAATGTCTTCGCCCTCTCAAAGACAATGAATCTAATGTAATTTATTGAATGACAAAACGTCATTGGCTAGTGGTAAGCGGGAAGGCATGTTAAATCGCTTGACGTGTGAAGTATTGAGATCCTTTGTAGCTCCGTCAGTTTTCCCGCTCATTTCCTTAATGGCCAAGAAATCATTTATACTCTTCCTCTTATGCTCGCCCCCCGACGGCTGTCACCTTATCGCGGTGGTGGGGTTTGTGTTGGCCAATGATCCATTGCAGCTACGCCGGCGAGCATATGCTCATGTGTAAGGGTTACCCATGCCGGACAGATCAGTGGTGAGGCCCAGACCAAGAGCAGCCAGGGTCGGCCTAACCATGTCCTCCTTTGAATTTGCGGTCCCCTCGGGCCGGCCTCCCCCCTCGAGATGGTGATCCCCCTGCAATCGGGTTCAGCCGGCCCGAATCCTCACACCCCCCGGTCCGTCCCCATTCCGGCCTGGCCTTCCCACCAGTGCTGGACTCCCCCGGATCGGGCCCGTTAGGTCGACCACCTCCCCTTGCCCTCCAATTATGATCAACAAAATTAAATATAACAATTAATGTGCGCAATATAACCTCGTCGTTGACGCGCCATTAAACCAAACTAATCTAATCTAATCTCTTGTGCTCGTCCCCTGCCACAATGCTTCTGTCTTTCAAAATTTCCACACACTTTTTTAAACTGAATCTTATCTTTAAGGCTAGCGTTGGAGTACAACAGTTGCTAGTTTCCGAGTTGTAACCACCAACTTCTCAAACAGCCTCCAACATGTGCTATAGTTTTCGGGTGTCATGCATTCCTCCATGGTTTTTATTTCCGACAATTCACGAATTTTGACGAGAAGTCGTCCGAGTTCCCGCATCTGGTTGAAAATGTAGTTACTGTCATTTGTTCCTGCTAGAATTAGGGTAAAATCTTCCCAATGATCCATTGCAGCTACGCCGGCGAGCATATGCTCATGTGTAAGGGTTACCCATGCCGGACAGGTCTGTGGTGAGGCCTAGACAAATAGCAGCCAGGGTCGACCTGGCCATGCCCTCCCTTGAATTTGTGGTCCCCTCGGGCCGGCCTTCTCCCTCGAGATGGTGATCCCCCTGACATCGGTCCAGGAGAGCTGTACAAACCACAATCCGAATCAGGGCTTTTGCCAGCCTCGTTTCGCAAATGAGCGACTCAAATTCCCTAAGGATGCCGAGGATGGATTGCCAGGGTTTGGACACATTGTTCGTGCCGACATGGAAGATGACGGCACGGTAGAAAGGAGCGATGCGCACGGCGTGCTCCGCAATGTGACGGATCTGCCCGCCAGGGAATGACTGCACTGCGAGAGTGTCGCCATTCCAGTCGGACGGACACATACTCACATACTAATCGAGTCGCCGATTACAATCAGGGACATGGTTTTCGAAAAGTTGGAGATTATATTGTGAGATAAATTGAAAGATACATACTTCACCTGCGAGTCGCCGATTACAATCGGGGACATGGTTTTCGAAAAGTTGGAGATTATATTGTGAGATAAATTGAAAGATACGCTGATAAAAGATAAACGCTGGCCTGATCAAAGAATCCTAGAACTGAAATATGATTATTACTGAATCCCTCAGTTAGGTGAATGTTAATAAATACCAACTGCAATGTACAATCTTCAAATCTTCAACTGCAATCTGCAATCAACTGCAATCTTCAAAATCGATAAGTTGCTCACGCAGCTTATATTGGAACACAGCCGCTGCACTGTGAACTGCCTCGATAGCTCAACTGGTAGAGCATCTGACTGGATATCGGAAGGTCGTGGGTTCGAGTCCCACTCGAGGAAAATCTTTTCACATTGCAGTTGGTATTTATTAATCCTAGAACTGTTCAGCTTCTCTGGTTGAATACGACAAATCTGAAACGACATCAACAATAAATGAAATGAACAAAAAACGATGCAAAAGGAAATATGCATTTTAACAATTCACAGCTTCCTTTGTGCACAACAATGTTAATAATTAGAGAGATAATTGGAGATTAAAATTAACACTTCCTTTGAATTCAGCACTCACACTTTCATACCGTATTACCTTGCCTGTTGGCCTGTATGTGTTATACTTCCTCTTTCTGTATTTTGTATTTAAGTATTTTCCTGAGGTAAGTATATCGAAGGGCGGCGATTCTTGGAAATGCCATAATTGCTAGTCTATAGTTGAGTTTTCTAAATCGATATCCGAACCCATGTCAATTTGTTGTGACAGGTCTGATTGTTCGCCGAGACTGAAGGAAGGTTCAGTAGGGGTGGAAAATATA
Source organism: Leuctra nigra (assembly GCA_934045905.1). Classification (NCBI taxonomy): domain Eukaryota; kingdom Metazoa; phylum Arthropoda; class Insecta; order Plecoptera; family Leuctridae; genus Leuctra; species Leuctra nigra. Next base: position 43,174,013 of record OW203764.1, on the reverse strand, counting down.
CCTTGGGTTCTTCATTCATTGTCGATCACTGTAGAAGCTCTTCTTCAGGAGGGTCGTCTTGGAATACTTCTAGATCGTCCAACTCAGCCAGGTGTGGAGTGTACAGCACGCAACATATATCAATTCAATTCATGGTTTATTTTCCGTTGTGGTTTACATGGTTTAATTTTGGTTCTATTGTTTTAATTCTTCGTATTTCTTATACAATTCACCCATAAAGATAGCCATTGCTCGCAGTCCTGAAACAATAAAGTGTTGCAGCATAAAACGGCAGTGATGGGCTTTTTGCTCTTCTTCCCGCCATGGCTTGCCCTTTCAGTGCAAGTGTGCGGTTTGGCATAGAATTAAAAAAAACACGCCGGTTTCATCCATGTTATAGATGTAGCCACCCATTGCTCCCCTTGAATTGGTTCAAGATTAATTGGAGCGCAAATTCTTCCGCCTTCTCGAGAAGCATTGGACCTGACAAACAGAGGTTTGCCGCTCGAATCTGGCTAAAATATTCAAACAGTTTCATCTCTTGCTCCTCATGTTTGGTAATTTTCAGCCTTGACGTTTGCAGGCGCCACCACTCAATTCCGTTGCCTGTTCTATTTCTCACATTTTTTTTTATTGCAGACAAAGTTTGTACTGTTCCTGGGTTCCCACAGGATGGGAAGAGGGTACAATAAGTTAGGTACACGTATTTGCGAGTAATATGTGTTTAAAGGCGACTGGTCTGCGTGAGGCCCAGTGGGTTACTGCCAGCCCACTCGTTGGGTGGGCTGGCAGTAACGTTCGTTGACGCGCCGTTAAATCCTATTAATCTAAATCTAATCTACTTTTGAATTGAGGAATTTTACTGATTGTTCAAGTACAGAAACACACGTTGATTGAACACTTTTAGAAATTATGTCATTTTTTGTTCAAGAGTAACTATGATGATGAAAAATGACTGAGTCTACCTATTGTGGTTTTGGTTGAATTATTGATTTCCATAATTTCGGTGAGCTTTATGCACTAACATTACAGTGAGAAAACTAAAAATTATGATCAGTCTCAGCGATCTTAAGTAAACCAATCGTTTCTTCAACGACATCGAAATCTAATAAATCATCGGAACTACCTGCAGCTGCATCATCATCGACTCCATCAGGTTTATCTAAGTACATTGAGGAATTGAACAGGCTGTACATTTCCTTCGAAGGTTCGAATTTTGTACAGCAAGTCTTGTGGACATTCAGATGGATTTTAACTCTGAGTAAGGCGTCTAGCAAGCCCATGCTAATCCTATTTCTAGGTTTGGTCTTGGTTCCATTCATGACCGAGAATACTCTCTCAACTACTGCATTACTCAGTGGTACACACAGTAATTTCAGAGCAAACTCAGCTATAGCACAAAACACAAAACTGCCACCGGCATTTCGAAAGTTTTTTGCCACAGTCCAGAATCTGACGCAAACCTGTCGGGTCATCCAAGAAATGATCCGACCAAGACACGTCCAGCAATTTCCGCCACTGGAACTCAACTTTCTCGAAGTCAGTGCCTGCAGGGAGCAAGTTCAACGGGAGGTTGGAGAAAGGTGGGCGCAACGGATTTAGGCACACTTAAAGGGTGATATTTTTTAGCCGCTCGAGCAACTTCATGTTTTCCGGCAACCTCTTGACCAACTCTTTCGTCAGCCTCACCATGAAGAGATGGCACCTTACCTTCACTTCTGTCAACTTTTCAGCTGACAGATTGGTTTTTCTAGCTTCATCGCTAAAACGGAAACCAAAATCAGCCGCCTCCAGTGGACTCTCAACATCGCACTCTCAACACGCTCGATGTCAGACATATGAGAGGTTTGCCTCATGTCATCAGCCAAGAACATTGGTTTAATAATTCGCCTGGCTACCGACATCAGCAATCCCTTAAGTCGCTCAACACTTTCGTGACGTCAGCGTTGTCATGCTGAAAGCTCAGATTGGTTCCATTTAGCTCAGCGAGAATAGGCTTTAGAAACAAGAGGTACATGAAATAGACAACATTATAAACGTACTACGCATGCGCGCAGCGAAGCAGTGCATTCTGGTACCCTTATTATGGGAGTGTTTTGACCGATGGCCTTGTACGTGTGTTGCAAGTGTATTCTTTACTGTTTCATTTCATTTATGATGTTGTTTTGAGCCCATTTCAAAACAACAGGATGGAAGAAATACGAAGACAAATCGCCGTGTGTATTCCCAAATAAAGTGTATTCAAACAAATATCTAAACACCACTCTTGCTGTCAGACCCAAGTCAGCCAAGTACAAAGGTAAGACATTTAGTTTGCAATTGCATTTCAACCTAGAACAATGCGCTATTATAATATTAGTATTACGTTTATATTACTTTGTATAGAAATAACTAGCTTCCAACTAGTTAACTACATTCCTACACACAAAATACTGCGTACTAGGAAACTAGCGTAGTTTGACAGATGGAAATAGGTTATGTTGACAAATATTATTTTAGGTAGGTACTTTTTAATGTACCTTCCTATATTTAGTAAAAACTTGTGTCATCAGTAGGTTTAGGTAATTTAGAAAATGCCCTCATAAAGAAATGAATCTAAAGAAGACATAATCCAAATATTTTACTGTTTTCTAGCGGAATGCACTCAATCGCATTATCTACACGGTTCAGTTCGACGATGCATCTCCGTCTTTCTGGTCGCAGTCCCTCAACAATGTTAAAGATGTGCCACATATTATGGCAGACTTCGATTTAGGAGCCAGTGTCATTGTTCAGCACAGAAGTACCTACCTACCACAGCTTACTGACCAACAGAAAAAAATTGCGTCGAGTGGACTCAACTCGGCTTTCGAATCTGAGGGAATCTGAGGGCTTTCCAATAATTGTATGTAAGCTTAGCTTTACTTTGGCACACTTGTTCGCAAGTGTCTAACATTAAACATTGACAAATTAAACATTGAGTTACCACTTAAATGGTATTTTATTATAATATTCCGCTGAACTGCCTAGCACATTAAATCATTCCTTTATTCATATTATTCCTGGTGTCAATAATTTTTCATGATTATGTTATGTATGTGTGCTGAGAGCTGATTAAATTTTGTTCATGAAGGTTCTATACAGTTCACTTTAGTTCTTTGAAACAAACTGGTCTAAGTTCATTCTTGGTTTTCAGTGCACTCGTACCCTTTACCCGCACACTATCGTCATCTACGATAGTCTATCGTCTATGAAATGAAAATAAATCTTGATGCAGTTCTATGAATAAAGTTCTCCTCCAATGATGGGCTCGATACCGATAATAAGTTATTAAAGAAAGAAGTTCATAAGTTGAAGATCTCATTACAATTACATCTCATTACATTTACAAAGAAAATGCAAGATTTTGGTTGCAAAGCTGAAGATAGAAAAATCAAAGCCACCACCGGCGACAAACCATTTTCACTTCGAGAGGTAGTAACTGATGATACGAAGATATGGTTTTACACCGGTTTTCAGAAAAATATTAGACTTATAATATTTTTAAATTTTATAATCAATGGGTACAACAAAATATTGATAAAAGCAATCCATCGGAAGAAAAAAAGCGCTTGATATTGAAGATGAAATATTATTGGTGATGTGTCGGTTCCGACTTGGTCTTCTCGAGACTTATTTGGCATACCGCTTTCATGTTAGTGTAACTACTGTGAACAATGTTCGGCATTTTGGGTAAACTTTATATCGCAATATTTAATTCAAATACTAATTTGGCAAAATCCATTGGAGTTTAGAGTTCAAAGCAACACGTATTCGTCGTACAAGTCCCACAATACGGCAAAAGCTTTGATCGGAATAACATCCACTGGCTTCGTTTCACTTGTATCAGACTTGGCATCGGGACGAGTATCTGATAAAGTAATTACCAACAATGGTGGTCTAATAAACCAACAAACTAACAATAGTACCAACAATAGTCTAATGTTTGTACTGTCACAGTCATTCACAGCTCAAATGTACCTATTGCTGATATTATGCAAAATTTTATTATGTACAAAATAATAAATATTCTCAACTCCATGCATTGGTAAAAGTAATAAAAAAAGTCATTGTCATGAACACTAAATTAACTTGTAATAGGTAATTGTTTAAAAATATCTTTTTCCAGTTTCTCCCCTACTTTCCTTCACTTGACAGTAAATGTACCTATGTAAAAACATGGCAAAGTTTCCAAGCTTCCTGAAAAATAATATTAAATACGTAGGTATTACTTAAATTAGGAACTATTTTTCCATTATAAACATTGCACTGACATCGGTAACTGCTATCTATGTCTTCTTGCAGCTGCCAACACAAGCAGTGCAAGGCAGGGAAACAGTGCCGAGTTTGAACTTCCCGCCATTCTCTTAATAAGCCTCCCAGAATGCAATGCGCGCCATTATAGATGGCGCTGGTTCTTTTTAATGTTGTCTCACGGGCCTTGTAACATTTCATATCACGCGCCTCAGGCAGATTGAACAATGTCTTCAGTTCCACCCACTGGTCAAGAATTCTGGAAACAGAATTCTGGCAAGCCATCTGGTTTCAGACAGTTGGACTTGCTGAAGCGGTTTTGCTCCAGAATTGATAGTCTCGTATAATTGGCTGTATTCGGCTCGTCGCAAGGAACTAACACGAAACCAACTATGCGTTTCTTTGACCAGGAACTCGACTGAACACGGCAGCTCCTCCGACGACTTCGAGCTGCAGGTGTGAATCGAATGACAAATATCTTTTACAAGCTGGAGGTGGGGTAGAGGTGTAACCGGATTATCTCGTAACAAAGTAAACACTTCTGCCGCAAAGATTAGCTGCCCCATCAGTGCCGGGACCGATTAGATTTGAAAGCTTGAGACCGATCTTAATTAAGTATGCAGTAATGCTTTCAAACAAAATCAAAGCAGTGGCCCTCACTACCTCGATTATGCCGAGAAAGTCATTGACTATAGCACGCTCTTTTTCACTGTAATACCTAATGCACAAGCACATGTACTTATGCACCGATACGTCGGTCGACTCGTCGATGATCAGCGAATATCCCTAGTCGCCGACGTCCTCGATGAGCTCGGTGAGCATGGCTGGCGCCAGCACGTTGCGGATCAGCTTCGTGCACTTTGTCCTGTGCAGACGCAAGTGCTCCAGTCGGCTCCCCTTTCCCAGCCTGGCCAGGATCACGCCCAGATGGTCGATTATCCTGATTGGCGAATGCGAGGCGATGTTCACTGCCAAGCTTAGATCAACCTCCTTCTGTGAGTTGCAGACTGAAGCGACAATTCCTAGAGAAGATACGAAACGGTCAATAAATCATTTATAAAAGATTGCGCAAAAATTGCAATGAAATATAATATGCATAATTAAAGTTATTCCATGTTTGAGTTTCGCCTTCATTTTCTTATTACTCGTCATTTCAATGTTAGCAAAAAACATATTTATTTATCAAACTTATTATCATATATTATCAACACCAATCAATTGAAGATTACACAAATAATATGTGGAGTGCAATATCTTATCAAGGTATGAGCAATCTTGGAAGTATATAAACTTTGAAAAAGACTTAATTTTAAGTGAATCCATCATCTACCTATTAACTATGCCCATTTTCAAGTCTTAATTATTTTACTATAAGTACTTAATACTTTTGTACTCACCCTGCGATGTCAACTTTGGTTGGACTTTGATATTCACAGCTGCCATTTGATCTCGATGCATCTTTGTGGCCGCGTGTTTGGTTAGATCGTTCTTCTGAGGCCGAACAGCAGATTTGCAGACCTTGCACAATGCCTCACCTGCACGCACGTGGTCAGGTGGGGCTTCAGTTAACCACCCTAAAATGAATAAAAAATTAAAAATGAGTGTCAAAAAATGTGTGAAAATCAAATTTTTAGTGCACTACAACTATGTATAAACATAATCGAAAGAGAATATTGCTATAGAAAGTATTTAATTATTTAAAACTATTAATTATACACTTTAATTTCATACTAATACACTACAAAAAACTAAAGTTTGTGATCCGTCCTAAGAATAATATTGGTTTATTTACAAATAAAGTTGCTCAGGTGAACATTGCAATTTGCTATAATAATGAAGGGTTTTACTCTCTTCAACCCCTGTGCTGCTAACAATCTTAACTAACCTAATGAACTAATCTAGTGGTAGCATAGCCACCACCTGGACGAGACGGCAAGCGTCCAGGAACTTGTATACTATACTAACTAAGCTCGACGCATGGATCCTTTAGCTGTTGAGCTTCTAGGACTAGTTAGGGATGAGGATGACCATTATAATAATAAACACTTATAAACTTATTATCTATTTATTCTGTGTTCTTACTTCATGATGATACAGCTAAGGTTGGCCTGGATGGCGACACGTGACACTTGAACACTGTGCACTGCTGGACACTGACCGCTGATTGAACACGGAATGAGCACGCTTCATGGCACTTGGTCTTTTTATAAACTGGGCGAGCGTCACCTAGCGTGGGTTGGTCAGGGGGATGATTTCACCCCTTCCGGCTAGAAAGCGCATACATTCTTGAGGAGAAAATACTGCGTAACAAAACTCAACCCCACACTATTGCACGAAGGTCGCGTCATCAATAAATAAGCATTTGTGCTCATCGTAACGGTATCGGGTAATAAATACCTCGAACACCCGAACGATCTCATGAAGCTAAAGAAGTTACTTGGCAAATAGTGATAAGTTCACCTTATTACAATACTCTCCTTTCCAAATAGAAACTCATCTCCTAAGAGATTAGTTTCTTATTTTAGAAGAATATGACTGTAATTTGGTGCCCTTAGTTACCTGAAGTTATACAATGTTAAATATAATATAATAGAGTTCAAAATGAGAAATTATCGAAAATGTGTCACTCCAATTTTTTAACAGTATAAATTTAAATTAACCATACAATGTTTTTTTTTATATACCATCCAGACCACTGTGATATTGACTAATCTTAACTTAAAATTAACATTCCTCTCCACTGTTCGGTGAAATACCATATGCGAAAACGCATGTACATCCAACAACGTGACCAAACACTAGACAGGTGGTAGAGAAATAAAATATTCAATTTTTCAAATATTAATTCAATGCAGTACCTATTGTTTAAGATTATAGCTTCTAAATAAGTATTTGTAACATGGAATAATAACACAAAAATGTTACGACATAATTAAAATGTGTTACAATACTTCGACCATGCAATAACCTAAAACTGAAAACAATTAATCGAACTTTTCATCAAACTTTTCAAACATTTTACTTTTCATCACTGAAATGCTACTTAGGTACTCCTAGACGAATATCAAAAAGAATATGCAGAAACATGAAACGAACTATCATAAAATTTTTACCGATATTGTCATAAAATTAAAACTAGGAAAACGCTCAGTGTAACGCGTTGAGGAGCGAGCATAGGACATGCAAATTCTCCAACAGGAAGTGCGTACAAAAAGCACAGAAAACATACAGCCATATTGAATTGAAATATGATATACTCAATCAACATAAAAGTATATGATTTTCATTGAAACTTAAAAATAGCATCTAAACACTATTATTTATTATTTAAAATGTTAATTGTTTCCGGTAATCCGGAAACGACCGCTCAAGGCACAAGAGCCTTCTTCAGTCATTGACAATACATTTTATATTACAATTATGAGAAATGGCACAATAGTACTGCATAATAATATTATCGGATAAACAAGATATCCATGAAGAATAAACACAATTATCAATAATGTTTTTGTTAGCTACAATTCCTATTAAAGAACAGAAGTAGTGGCGTTAGCAAACAATATGGGTGGGCAAGTTAGTTACAGAGTAATATGACAAGTGGTGAGTGCAGTGAGTGCGCATTAAAGAGACGTAGCAAAGACGAACACATTGTGAGACACTATTATAAATCCAATTTTAAACATATAAACATACTGGTAGGTATAAACACTATTAATGACGATTAATACATTGATAAGCACGAAGACAAACATACGGAAAAATACTATTGGAGCAGACGAACGCATTAATAAGTACGGAGACGAACCGTCTGTTCTGATGTACACTAGGTACAGGTGGGTATGATCACTTTGGTATAAGTACATTGATATACTTTGGCAAACACTTTGGTACTGATTTACGATTGGAGAAGACAAACGCATTGATAAGTACGGGGACGAACATTCTGATATACACTATAGGCACTTTGGTATGTATTGATATATTTTGGCAAACACTTTGGTAAACTCTGATTTACACTATTATCAGTGAGAATGAACAAACACGTTTAACCAACGTGACTATATACTTTACACCACGACTTCGCTTAGCGATATACATGCATTTTATTACAACACCTTGTTGTATGACTTGGGTGGCGCTGATAACCTCGCTGTTGAGCGCCATAAACCATAATATCTATCTATCTAACACGTTGATAAACACGGACCCAAAGGATAAAAACACGTAGATATATGAAAAAACACTGAGAAATACGAAAATTAGTGAAAATGAACACACATTATATATGTATAATGACGGTCGTGTATTACGGACGCTGCACTTGCTGCGGGTTGTATGGTAATAAGTGGTACGGAATGTCGGCGATGGGCACGGCGGCGTCATCGAGCTCCGGGGCCAGGACGAGGTCGTCTGGAGCATCCAGGAGTGCCAATGCCAATAGAAGTCCTGGAGGATGAATGTAGTGAAACGCTGGTGCGAACTGGCTAGTTGGCTCCCGAGTGAAGTGAACCAGCATGTCTTGACGATCGTGGTTAATGAGCTTGGTGGTGTATTTGCCTCGAGCTCGCGCTAGACGGTCCTGGAGTGGCTCGATGTTGGCGGCGACGTAGACCTCTTCATTGCGTGTCCAGGGGGGAAGGCGCATTAGACTGCGCAGCATCGTTTGGTACATATTAGGGATGACATCGGTTGAAGATTTTTATAATCGGTTAACTGATAAGATAAACCGGTTCAAAACCGGTTAACCGAATTTTTTTAAGTCATCATTTATCTCCACAACTCTACTTACAAACACTTGATTCTACTGTTCTACATTTCAACCATCTGCACAACTGATTATATAATCTCTTAGATTCACAAGGACACATGCCAGATGGCCAAGAGTAGGTACTTGAGAGGTATTGATTTGTAGAGGGTTAGGGAATAACGATTGGGTCTAGAAATATTAATACAAGTAGGTAGTTAAACTTAATAAGTTACACATGCTATAGGCACATGTTGAAATTATTTATTATACCTATTACCTATATAGAACACAGGTCAAGTTGTAAGAAAATCAGGTAGTAATTATTTTAGTCACCTGTGAAAATTGATCAGAGGGAAGTTCCTTATAAATTGATTTAAAATTATTCAAGAAAATATGTCCATATTTTAAACAATGAAAATCGAAACTGACGTCTTGATCAGCTATGAATGATACATTTGAATATTAAATCCTTGATACAATGACAAATACATACACATTGTTTCAAAATAACATTTGAATTATATTATATGATATCAATTTACAGCATTATTTTGGCAATTTGTATTGATAACAAATTTACAAGAATAAAATTCGAAGAGAATTCCGAATTTAGTTACATTACCTATAATTTATAATACTTATTTAGTTAGGATAATATTGTTTGATTACATATTTTCACGCAGCAATGTGGCACTGAATTCGATCTTTGGTGCAATTCCATTTCACCTTGGCACATAGAATCATAGAATTTTAAAACATGAAAATCGAAACTGACGTCTTGATCAGCTAATAGCTATGATACATTTGAATATTAAATCCTTGATACAATGACAAATACGTGCTAACACATTGTTTCAAAATAACATTTGAATAATATTTTATGACATCAAAATTACGGCATTATTTTGGCAATTTGTATTGATCGACAAATTTACAAGAATAAAATTCGAAGAGAATTACTAACTTAGACATTATAATTTATAATACTTATTTAGTTTTAGGATAATATGTTTGATTAGTATATATTTTCACGCAGCAATGTGGCACTGAATTCGCTCTTTGGTGCAATTACATTTCACCTTGGCACGTAGAATCCGTTGAAGTCTCTGAAAGAGGGTGTACATTTTTTAGATTCAGATAACTGATTACTTGTCCCCATAAATGACTGGTAGGTCTAGGTAGTAGGTACTTGAGTTTGAACTAGGCTGAATGAGGGCTTTTCTAACACGCAAAAATAAAAATAAAGTCGTACTTTATCAAGGGCTATGCAAAGGCAAGTTATATTTTACTAGGAAAACGCTCTGAGTAACGCGTTGATGAGCGAGCACGGATACACGCAACACCTCGAACCGAAATTATGTCTATCGAAAATGTCATTAAAAGCCAATAATTCTTGAATTTCGTCACAGACTTGTATAAATATCTCCAAAATTTCCAAAAATATTGGTCCCAATAACCTTGCTAAGTTTTAAGTTGATCGATTAAACCTTTGATTGAACGGTTCATTGTTAAGTTTCAAAAATCACATGATATCCTTCAAACAATATACCTGGGACCACTCATATGATATGATAAACTTTTGAAAATAACTACAAATTAGACTGAAAATTGGCAAAAATACCTTAAATGTTGCTACCAATTACCATGCGAAGTTTTTAGTTGGTCGGTCAATCGGCAATACCCGCTGCACGAGAGCGGGTATTGCGTTGATTGTTTGAGTATCTCCTTGCAGCAGTCTGGTCGGGGGTCTCTTTGCTCCTTGATGCTTTATTATTAACGACATTTTGTTTCAACCTTTTAGATTTAGCTTCGTCAGTTTCTTGATCTTCAATTTCACGCAGACGATTTTTCGCCTTTATGGCTTTCATTCTAGCAGAAGTCTTTCCATTTTTCGGCATGTTTAAATAGGGATAAGATAGGTAATGAAAAAGTAAGAAGTAGAGTACCTACCTAATTAAAGTACAATAATATTTGTGTGATCAATGTTTGAAATGCACGAAATGTGTGCTCAAAGACGTAATGTATTCAATGTCGTAATGTTACGAAATGAATCTTGAACAAAACTTCGCAAATATGAAAATAAAGTAAACACCTTTCAACTAATAAGCGAAAGGAATCAAAGTTCCACACAAAAAAACGGATCAGGTAAAATAGTAACTACCTAGTTTAGAAACGGAATGAATCCAACGTTTCCAAGAAGAAAATAATTTGAAATAATCAATCCCCTGGACAAAAACTGTAGATACCTAATATCTATGCTTTAAAAGCGATTCAATTTTACTAATAGGTACCTTCACAAAGTACACCAAATTGCCAAAATTATCAACGAAAAGAAGCAAAATGCAGTAGAGATTTGGAATGACGTGTGAACGCTAGAAGAGAACAAACGCCACTCAATGATATTATTGAAATGTGAGCTTATGTTTCTAATCCCTCCTGGATGCAAAATCTGCCAAGTAGAAACACGGGAGGCACGGCCATCAGAACTACGAATTGACGAAAAGACAATCAAGGTCCTTAAAAACTCGAAATGATTTGTTGGAAACTATGATCCAAATTGAATTATTCAAATTTGATCAACTCAATAAACATAAAAATATCTGCTTTTCACTAAAAAAGTGTACATACCATCAAAACACTCTTGTACCTAAAGCAAATCAGATTCAGTTGCATTGGAAAGACATTCATTTTCAATGTTTCATTTCTGACAGCTATTAAAAATGTCAATAAGTGCATACTTTCTTGACAGATTCGGCTGAAAATTTGTAAAATAAGTGACATTGTTGGTCTTACTGACCATGCTAAATATGAGTTTGATCACATTTCTCGAAGACCATTTTCATTTTTTAGGCTATCAGGAGATACTTATTTTAACAATGAACCAATGGATGGATTTCAAAAAAAAATTGGGTCTGCAAACAGAGAAGGTTGTCTTTACATGTGTGCAAAATTTCAGGTCGATCGGTGAAACGGTGCGACTTCTATTGCTTCCTTTAGCATACAAAAACAAAAACAAAAAAAAAACAAAAAAAAAAACAGAGGTCCGTGCTAAAAGAGCCAAATGGAGTCGCTCGCTTCGCTCGCTCAATTAGACAACTAAATAAATAATGTAAGAGAGCAAGTAGAACTAGTAAAGTTCGAATAATTGTTTCTTCAACTCACCCGAATTATGTCTTGAACTCTTGATTGTGGTTGACAAACAATAGCTCCTTTGCCGTTTTCGGTCTGAGCCTAGACCGGCTTTTCGTGATTACCAAACCAGCTTTGGAAAAGTGGCGTTCACTCGCCACTGACGTTGCCGGGACACACAAGTGCTTTCTCGCAAGTCGTGACAGCTGAGGAAATCGAAACGCATTCTTGTTCCACCAATCCAGAGGGTCGAGTAACTTCGAGTTAGCATCCAGCTGAATAGGTTCATCGATGTACCTTTGAAGTTCTGTCGCTGGAGTAGCGCCACCTCTTTGTGCATTAATCAAGTGCGCAAAAATGCTAGCTTCAGCAGCTGCAGATTCTGTAATATCGTCTTCATTAACAGCCTCAGGAGGATCGTCGGGATCGCTGTCATTCACACCAGCAGCTTCATCAACATTTTGTCTCGCGCCGATGGTCTGCAATTCGTCCAGTAACCTGGTCTTGATTTCTTCTTTGAGTACATCCCCAAACCGGTGCATCCCTTTGTGCCGTGGATCCAAAAATGTTGCTGTCGCCGTGAAGTCAGACATGCGAGAAAAAAATCTCGTTTCCAGTTGCTTCCGCATTTCAGCCTTGAAGGACTTTATGACCGCAGAATCATTTTCGTTCCTCATCATTCCATCTTGAAGGGAATACATGATGGGATACGTCATGGAAATAGACACGTATTTCTCACCACAGAGAAGCACATTAGCTTGTTTTAGTAACTTCAGTAGTGGAGTAATGTCGTCAATTAGCATCCACTCGGAATCTTTTAGCTTGAGACTTTGGGACACATTCTTCTTCGTGAAGTCAACGTCGTCAAGGACAGCGTTCACAAAGGGGCGGAGTTTTAAAATACGTTCGAACATCGCGAAAATCGAGTCCCAGCGTGTTCGGCAATATTGCACGCATTTTAATGGTTCTTCCGTAGGTCTCTTGCTTTTCTGAAGCCGCTTCAGCTCGTTCGTAGCCAAGTTGGAATGGCTAAAATGTCCCACAAGTCGGCTAACTGAGTTGACCGTTCTTGCTATGACATGATTGGATGCAACGCCCTTCGTTCCCATTGCCTCATTGATGCATAGTTGCAGAGTATGCGCCGCACATCCCACGTCATTTCCCAGACCAGTTTTCGCTGCCACTGTGGAAATGTTCGTGGCATTGTCGTGCACAATTGCAACGATTTTGTCGCTAATTTTCCACTCGTCTCCAACGTCTGCGATGACACTCCCCAAATTCTCTAATGTGTGGCGTTCTGTCAAATAAACAGTGTCGATGACAGGCGATTTTATCTCAAATTCAGATGTTAAATAAGATCCTGTCACTGCCAGATAGCTATCATTAGATAGGGATGTCCATGCATCAGTAGTCACCGCGATAAATTCAACATCCTTTATCTCTTCAAGCATCGCCGACTTGATCGAGTCAGCATCTTTAGATATATTACTTTTTGCAGTCTCATAGGAAATAGGCTTGTATTCAGGCTCTACGAATTTCAATAGAGCTCTGAATCCTGGCCACTCCACCATGTGAATCGGAAGATTGTGTGCCGTGATCATGTCAACAATCAGGTTGGTAATGGATTGTTGACGCGCGTTATTACATGGTCGTCCGGCAGTGATGCCATATCTCGCCAAAGGAGATTCCTTTTTATTTTTGCTTAATGAGCATTCTTCATTTCGGGACGTCGACGAAAAAATCTTGTGCGCAATTTCAAGGTGCTTGGCCATGGTTGTCGTCGAACTCGAGTATAAAAGTTTTGTTTTACACAAAGAGCACACGACTTCGTCTTTCTTCTTTTGATCAGTATAACTGAAGTGTTTCCACACGTGAGACGCATTGCTCCTGTTGCGTTTCATTAAAAAAATAAAAGCGAACTATTTAAAACAAATCAAGAACTAGAAGCAACAAAGAAAAGAACAAAACAAGACGCCTACTGCGCGGCGCGGCGCGAAGTTTTCTCAGCTGTTCTTCTTTTCAATGACACTTGGCAATCACTGCCTGCAGTCGCGCACACTCTAGCGGCAATTTTACGAAGTAGAACAACATTTAAAAATAAAAGCGGGTAATCGGTTTTGAGCAATTGTAACCGATTGGCATAAAAACCGGTTTGGAACCGGTTAACCGGTTAACCGACGTCATCCCTAGTACATATAGAAGATCAGATTCAGTTGGCAGTGGAAAAACATTCATTTAGATACTTCATTTCTGACAGCTGTTAAAAATTTCAATATGTGCATACGTTCTTAACTGATTGGGCTGAAAATTTGTAAAATAAGAGACAATGCTGGTCTTAATAACCATGAAAAATATGAGTTTGATCAGATTTATTGAAGACCATTTTCATTTGTCAGCCTATCAGGAGATATTTATTTACATTTTAACCATTGAACGGTAATCAAAAATAGGGTCTGCAAACAGGAAAGGTTGTCTTAACATGTGTGCAAAATTTCAGATCGATCGGTTAACCCTTTCCCGGGCGGTGGGAAACGGTTTTCCCAGTAACTTCTATGCGTTGTATGGGCGACGGGTGATATATTTCCCGGGTCTTTGATGTGGCGCTATCTATGTGCATATTACACAACTTCAAGAAAAAATGTTTGGTCGGTAAAATTGATCTCTAGACCATCAAGAAAGCCGTGGCAAATAGCGGATGACACACGGTACGCCAAAGTGGGTCAAAAAATCGATTTATATCTTAATATCTATATGTAAATTTGGATTGATAACCTAAAGTGTAAATGTTTGATGTAAGGTATCATGTAAGTAATATTAGATAAATATGTGATGAACATTTGACCGCTGTATTTTTTTTATTATTACGAAATCATTTACAAACGGGAAATAGTCTTCCCACTGCCCAACCTATAGGGTCTCTTATTCGAAAATGATATGTTATGTTTTAGATAATCATGGATATTTACGTTTCTTTTAACCATAAATTATGTATTTAAGTATGCAGTTCTAACAAAATCAAAATCTCGATAAAAAATATATCACATTCAAAAAGAAATCACAAAAAAAAATTTTACAACGCATTTTCTTCTAATGTGGGCGGTGGGAAGTATTTATCCCACAAAATTTTTTAAGTGAAAATTACAAAAAAAAAAGTGTCAACATGCTTTAAATGTTATCTAATTCACTAATTCGCTGTTGTAACTGGTTTCCATAAGCTCAAATAATTTGCCCGGGAAAGGGTTAAACGGTGCGACCTGTGTATCGGTTAGTAGCAGCTTAGACTTAATGTAGCAGGAAAAAAACGGAGGCATGATATCTATTTGAGTGTTAAGGAAGTCGACGATTCTTCATGGCAGCGAATTGATCTACGACTGCTGATGGGTTGCACATCAACTCGTAGCTTAAACTTCTCTCGATCGACAAGACAGCCAGTGACGAAAGTCGATCCTCTCCCATTGTTGATCGCCGATAGCACTTGATGCGACGCATCGCGGAGAAACTTCTTTCGGCACTTGGATGATATCTAGTGGAGCGGTCGCTCCACCCAGCCAAGTCGTACCGTACACTTACACTCACTCAACATACCGTAAATGCATAATAAACTGAGGAGCAGACCAACTACTTTTACTAAGCAACAACATGGCATTTTCGGCCTACTGGATCTTAAAATGGGAAAATCTCACATTGTTGCAATATATCTTAATTTCGAGCTATGGCCCACCACACTACATATACCAAATTAGGGAACAATATGTTATGCCATTTGCGAGCTAGAGGGCCGTGAAAAACGTGAAATTACACCCCTTTTAAAACCTATCTTGATCTGATGATGATGATATCAGGAAACACCGCAATCACCGCCACAGCCTAAACGGCTGAGCCGATCGATCTGAAATTTTCACCACGTGTGCACTTTTGGCGTCTGAGGTGCCTTTTTTATAAAACCAACAGGAAGCCACCATTTTGAAACCGGCAGTGACGTAATCTCGAAAACGGCTAGACCGTTAGGAATTTAACCAGCGCCAAATGATTCAGACGGTCATCTATATGGAATATCAATAGTTAAATTAGAGATGTACTATTACCGAAACCGGAAATAACGTCATGAAAATAAAGAACTAGATTTTAATGACCTCTTACTATACAATAACTACATATTCAGAAGGCTTATAATGATACATAACATTTATAGAAATAAATTCTAGGTGGCAGTAATTTCAGTCGCCATTTTGAAAACCGGAAGTGATACTATATCTCGAAAACGGCTGGACTGATTGGAACGAAGCTTTCGCAATTCTTCATGGAATATCACTTTAAGCTTAGGTATATTGAGCACCAAACACAATTTTGCGTGTTAACCAATTCGGAAATGGCGTATTTTTTTAAAGTAATTAGTCATTGTTGCTCCGATGTGTGTTCCAAGTTGTGTAAATAAACTAAAAAAATAAGTGATATCCCCATAAAAAACACTCCGTGTAAAAATACCAGCCAAGTCTCTTCAACTATAAAAAATAGAAGAAATCTAAAAATTCAGCACTGAAAAGTAGTGATATCAAAAAATGAGCCAAGTCAAAACTTAATTTTAAAAAACAAAATATACTTGGCGCATCGTTTTTAAAGGCATTATAGGTATATTATATATATTTAGGTACATTTGATTTTTGGCATAATGCTTCTATACTATTTATATACACGATGCGCCAAGTATATTTTGGTTTTTAAAATTAAGTTTTGACTTGGCTCATTTTTTGATATCACTACTTTTCAGTGCTGAATTTTTAGATTTCTTCTATTTTTTCATAGTTGCAGAGACTTGGCTGGTATTTTTACACGGAGTGTTTTTTATGGGGTAGGGATTACTAACAGGCGTTGCATATTCTTGATTAGTTGAGGAAATGCTAACTGGAGCTTCAACAATGCCCGGTAAAATTGTCTCGGATTGTAGTTCGAATCCCCGAACATTGTCTTAGCTGTATTGCACTCGATTTCAAGAGCCCCTAGTTGATTCTCGGCGTCATTGAAAGTGCGAGCGTAAGACGTAATTGACGATGAGGTCATGAATATTTCGTCCCTGGGATTGATACACCCGGCCGCCTGCAGCATAGCACCATTTTGTGAAAATCGGGAAGTCATTTCCTGGATGACGTTGTCGATAACCTCGAAGTACTTGGATTTCAATTCCTGTACCTCGTCGAGGTTACCGTCATCTTCCCGATTTCTTGATCTTCTTGCTGGCGCTCGATCTCCGCGACCTCCTGTCGACATCAACGTTGCTTGCAGGAGTGCTCACAGGATGGCTCACGGATGCTTTATCGGCAATGCTCACTGCATTTTCCAAAAGCCCATGGAAATACGTGTCACTTCTGTGTGACTGAATTAGTGACGTCTTTGCAGCCACCAAATTCAAACACCCCATCGATGGCTGCCACCTTAGCGCGGTGGTGTGTTTGTGTTGGCCAACGATCCATTGCAGCTACGCCGGCGAGCATATGCTCATGTGTAAGGGCTACCTATGCCGGACAGGTCAGTGGTGAGGTCCAGACAAAGAGCAGCCAGGGTTTTCCTAACCATGTCCTCCCTTGAATTTGCGGTCATTATTCCGGCCTGGCCTCCCCACCAGTGTTGGACTCCCCCGGATCGGGCCCGTTAAGTCGATCCCTCCTAATGTCCACCACTTATATCAACAAAGTTAAAGGCAAAAATGCAAAAATTAATGTGCGCAATATAACCTCGTTGACGCGCCGTTAAACCACAAAAATCTAATCTACACCCCCCGGTCCGTCCCCATTCCGGCCTGGCCTTCCCACCAGTGCTGGACTCCCCCGAATCGGGCCCGTTAGGTCAACCCCTTCCCAATGTCCTCCACTTAATTCAACAAAGTTTAAAGTAAAATAATTAATGTGCGCAATATAACCTCGTCGTTGACGCGCCGTTAAACCTTATTAATCTCAAAAAAAAATCTCAATCAAATTCAAACACGTATTCAGATCAAGGTCTACTGTCTGCAGCTGTAAGGCTAATGCATTTAGTGTAGCGAATAGATCTTCTAAAAAAACCATAGCAAATATTACTCGGAAAGAGAGAAGCTGGATGAGGAGGCCTTTTGCTTCAGCTGCTTCTCTCTTCTTTTTACTCTTGACTATGGTTTCCATCGTCTTCTTCACGGACTCGAAACGCGTAATGAAGTAGTGAAGTCCACGGTACTTACATACCCATCTGGTGTCACTCTGCTGGGGTATTTCAAGGACTGTCATGCCGATGTCGATCTGGGATTGAGTGAAATGGTCATGACGAAGGGGCGATGCCGATTGAAATGCATAGATGGCCTCCATCAGACCAACCACTTCATCAACAATCTCTACATTTCGAGCTACATCGACTAGCACCAAGTTTAACCTATGGGCATAGCAATGAACATATGGCCCCGACTTCTCGCGAACAAGTATTTGAACTCCACCATTTTCCCGGACATCACGGATGCTCCGTCATAAGACTGGCCCACACAATTAGATACATTTAAATTGATGGAGTCAGACGAGAGAAATTCTTCAATTGCATGCGCTATGGATTCGGCATCTAGGCTGGACATTGTCACAAATCCAAGAAAGCGTTCGACAATGCGGCCATCCGAAGTGAGATATCTAATGCAGATTGACATTTGCTCCAATGTCGATGAATCGCGAGCTTCATCAACAATTACACTGTAAACACCGCTGCCAGCTGCCAGCTCGTGTACAATTGTTTCTTGTACACACTGGGCAGCGGCATTGATGATATCATTTTGAGATCTACCACTCGTGTAATTCGCGTAGTGTGGAAGGCTATCCAGATTTTTCTTCACTTCCTTGCACTCCAACTTTACTAATTCCAACAATTCCAAAAAATTACCACCGTTATAATCTCTTTGGTATGCTTTTTCTTCCAGTATATTCGCCTTTACTTTCCATGCCCCTCGAAGACCAATGTCTTGACGTGAACAATACAAAACATATCTGGTTAGTGAAGATACAGAAGACCTATTTCTTATAATATCTCTTTTAATGCCCCCCACCGATGGCTGCCACCTTAGCGCGGTGGTGGGGTTTGCGTTGGCCAATGATCCATTGCAGCTACGCCGGCGAGCATATGCTCATGAGTAAGGGTTACCCATGCCGGACAGATCAGTGGTGAGGCCCAGACCAAGAGCAGCCAGGGTCGGCCTAACCATGCCCTCCCTTGAATTTGCGGTCCCCTCGGGCCGGCCTCCCCCCTCGAGATGGTGATCCCCCTGAAAACGGGTTCAGCCGGCCCGAATCCTCACACCCCCCGGTCCGTCCCCATTCCGGCCTGGCCTTCCCACCAGTGCTGGACTCCCCCGGATCGGGCCCGTTAGGTCGACCCCCTCCCATTGCCCACCAATTATGATCAACAAAGTTAAATATAACAAATAATGTGCGCAATATAACCTCGTCGTTGACGCGCCATTAAACAAAACTAATCTAATCTAATCTATAGACCCACCAATGGACTGCCACCTTGACGTGGTGGTGGGGCTTAAGGGGCCGGCTCACATACGAGTTGGCCTTAACCAAGTGCAGTCCAGGGTTGACCTAGTCCCATGCCCTCCCCAAATTCGCGGGCCCCTCGGGCCGGCCTCCCCCCTCGAGATGGTGATCCCCCTGAAATCGAGTCCCACCGGCCCGAATCTCTCCACCCCCCGGTCTGTCCCCATTCTGACCTGGCTTTCCCACCAGTTTCAGACTCCCCCAGATCGGGCCCGTTAGGTCGACCCCTCCCGATGTCCTCCACTTACTTCAACAAAGTTAAAATTTAAAATTAATGTGCGCAATATAACCTCGTCGTTGACGCGCCGTTAAACTCAAATAATCAATCAATCTAATCTAAAAATCGGCGTCCTCGCTGGTGCGGACATCGCCGTCCTCCCCGCTGCGGACATCGGCGTCTTCCCCGCTGTGGACATCGCCGTACTCCCCGCTGCGTACATCGGCGTCCTCGCTAGTGCGGACATCGGCGTCCTCCCCGATGCAGACATCGGCGTCCTCGCTGGTGCGGACATCGGCGTCCTCCCCGCTCCGGACATCGTAGTCCTCGATGGTGCGGACATCGGCGTCCTCGCTGGTGCGTACATCGGCGTCGTCCCCGCTGCGGACATCGGCGTCCTCGCTGGTGCGGACATCGTCGTCCTCCCCGCTCCGGACATCGGCGTCCTCGCTGGTGCGGACATCGGCGTCCTCCCCGCTGCGGACATCGGCGTCTTCCCCGCTGTGGACATCGCCGTCCTCCCCGCTGCGGACATCGGCGTCTTCCCCGCTGTGGACATCGGCGTCCTCCCCGCTCCGGACATCGGCGTCCTCGATGGTGCGGACATCGGCGTCCTCGCTGGTGCGGACATCGGCGTCCTCGTGAACGACAGCCTTTGCCTTTTGAAGAAATTGCAAAAGAGCGTTTTGCTGTTTGTCATTTTCACATTTTTTGCTGGCCCGCTGCTTCTTGTACTGTGCGCCAGATAGCCGGTTGCGGTGTTTACGTTTCAAGTTGCTACATGAAACTCGATCAGCCATTTCTGATGATTAAGAAACGAAATGTACTACACTTGATCAATAACTTTTATAAGAATAATCACGCGACCGATTATAATACTTCATAAACTACGCTCGCACAAAACTACGAACAAATCGAATTTTATTATACACATCGTCCAAATTAAACATCGTAGAATGATTGTAAGAACCCACATATAGTCCAACTCACACTACGCAAAATGATAAATTCCTTACATTGTCCATTTAACCACGGCACATTTGCAAGACAGTCCACAGATTTTTAAATTCATATTGTCCCTTCGATAACGCAAAATTATAAATTATAATTATAATTTCAAATAATGGTCCAACTTAAACGGTCCAAAATGACAAGAGTGCACTAAAAACAACTGACAAAATAAGAGTCCGCATCGTTATTTGGTTTGAAGATCACTGATTTTCGTTTTCTTAGTTACTACCTGTCCATCTCGGACTTAACACTCTGAGGGGGAAATCAGCTGACTTGACCCACCCTGACATAATTAGCGGGTGGTCCACATGGCCAATGTTTTAGTACATGACTGCAGGACACATGTCTGCATGAGAGAATGTGAGAATTCGAATGGTTATATTCACAATGAACTGCAGACTGTGAGTAGTTAGTTGTCAATAACTCAATACTTTCAATTTCGCATAATCTTTAACTTTTCATTAATTTATTAAAGTACAGAATAATGGAACCTCTTTTTAGTGGGGTTACCAGTGGCTCGTTCCATTCTGGTTCACCCAAAGTCGTTGCGCATAGAATTTTGATTTTTTTTATATTTTGCACAGTTGTTCCTACATATAAGGTGATGTCAAATCTCTAGTTTCAGTTCGTTTCAAGTCGCCCTTCTCAAATTACAGATATTTAAAGATGGCGCGGGCTGGAAATTTTCGATTTTTAAGCGTCCAGGAGAAGTGCTGGCATTCTATACTATTCAAGATAACAGGACGATCTTTACGGCGTTTTGTTCATAAAAGACCAGTCTAGAAATAAGTTTAGAAGCATTATGCTGTATATGGAACCCTTCATCACGTAAATTTCCCTCAAACTTGGTCCACATTTCTTCGATTTTGGTAATATTTGATACATGTTCATGTACAGAAGGAGACAATGGTAGACACTCATAATTTGTTTTTAGTATCACCTAATATGTGGTAATAGATTTTAGCACTTATTTGTTAGATTGTATAAATACGTTTTTGCCAAAAAAATATACAATAGTGCTTTTTTCCAAAAAAGTACCATTTTTGGTACCATTTTACTCTGGTGGGGGTCCAGATAAAAAATTGATTTTTACGCCAAAATAACAATCATACCTTTGTGTATAATTGCTGAAAATTTGGACTTGTTTTTTCCATAGCTTTCTGCTACGTCGTGAAGACCCGCCTGAGTGCGATGAATGTCTGGAGCTGGTAACTGTCCGTCACCTGTTGCTGGACTGTGACGGGTTCCGGGATCTGCGGCGTCGGTTGCAGATGCCGCGGGACCTGGAACAGATCCTGGGGGACGAGACGAAGGCAGTCGACCGCCTGGTTAGCTTTCTTAAGAAAGCCGGAATATTTTATCTACTTTAAGACTTACCTGTGATAACCATCTGTGATTATAAGTACATTTTACTGTTTTACACTTTTTACATATTTATTTTAACACGACTCAGATGCAAGTATTTATAAAGAATGCATCTGGGTCAATTACACACTTTTGTGTGATATGTATTTTAACTTATCATCTAGTCATTATACGTTTTTATTTATCCACACTTTTGTGTTACTTATATTTTATTAACTAACAATCTAGTCATTATACATATTATTTTATACACGTATATTATCACTACATGCTAAATGTTTAGATATAATATAATGAATTCGGCGCAACATAACCTCGTCGTTGACGCGCCGTTAAACCATAATAATCAATCAATATCAAGAATATGATATAACTAATCTTCTGATTGGATATATAAAGTAATTATCTCAACAAAATAAGTATACCCGTACTGAAAAATTACTGCTGTAAAACTAGTCGCGAAGTGTACTCCGCGACTAGTCGCAAAACAGTCGTTTTGTTTCAAAATGCGACTACTTCGCGACTATATAATGATCGCGAAGTAGTCGCGCATCTTGACATAAGATCGAACCAATGGTCGCGGAATAGTAACATTATGATCGCGGAATAGTAGCATTATGGTCGCGAAATAGTAACATTCTGATCGCGGAATAGTAACATTATGGTCGCGGAATAGTAACATTCTGGTCGCGGAATTGTAACATTCTGGTCGCGGAATAGTAACATTATGGTCGCGGAATAGTAACATTCTGGTCGCGGAATAGTAACATTATGGTCGCGGAATAGTAACATTCTGGTCGCGGAATAGTAACATTATGGTCGCGGAATAGTAACAAAATATAAACGGGGATGGGAAAATAATCGGGAATTTATATGCAAATTAGCACAGACAATTAAAATTTTATAGAAAAAGCAATTTATTTTGAACCAAATAGTTGTTTAGACAGTAGCTTACAATCAACAAAACTGCAATAATAAACATTATTATCAATAATACCTACTGCAAAAATAAAATAATCACAAAATACTAATTGTAAGTTACATTTTGAAACTTCACAAGTCTGTAGGTATAACATTTCTCCTTTTACCAAATTTTAATAATGAAATAATCCCCATTCCGGTACCAAATTTTAATAATGAAATAATCCCCATTCCGGTTCAAAAATAATTAATTCTACTTATTCTAGAGCCAACCCAAATTCCCCTCAATGAAAGATCAACAACCGACTACTGTATCAATTATCAAAATCATTACTTAAAAATGGTTGATGAAGCCTCTTTAAGCTTCCTTAGATTAGTCGTACAAAAGAAAATTTGACATATTATAAATAATATTAAAATCAGTCGAAGATCAATAATCCTCATAGAGATAACAATCAATTATCAAATCTTAAAGCTAAAAAATGGTTGATGAAGCCCCTTTAAGCTTCCTAAGATCAGTCGTACAAAAGAAAATTTAACATATTAATAAAAATATAAGAATCAGTCGAAGATCAATAATCCTCATAGAGATAACAATCAATTATCAAATCTTAAAGCTACAAAATGGTTGATGAAGCCCCTTTAAGCTTCCTAAGATCAGTCGTACAAAAGAAAATTTGACATATTAATAAAAATACAAGAATCAGTCGAAGATCAATAATCCTCATAGAGATAACAATCAATTATCAAATCTTAAAAGCTAAAAAATGGTTGATGAAGACCCGTTAAGCTTCCTAAGATCAGTCAAACAAAAGAAAATTTGACATAGTATTAATAAAAATATAAGAATCAGTCGAAGATCAATAATCCTCATAGAGATAACAATCAATTATCTAATCTTAAAGCTAAAAAATGGTTGATGAAGCCCCTTTAAGCTTCCTAAGATCAGTCGTACAAAAGAAAATTTAACATATTAATAAAAATATAAGAATCAGTCGAAGATCAATAATCCTCATAGAGATAACAATGAATTATCAAAAAAAAGATGAACAAAAGAACAAAAAAAAAAGATGGCGCCGAAGTAGGGAGTGTGTGAATAGCTGGTCGTGATTTAAGTAAATGTGAAGGTGTTATTGTCCGTGAACGGTGAATTAATTCTGCAGGTAATGAAGATATAGACTGTTAGTTTCATAAACTCTCTTCATATCGTATAATACGGGAACCGAGGACCGTGGAAAGTTGTTGACTACACATTGCAAGTATAAAGAACCACCTATTTCACCACCATAGTAGAGCAGTAGTACCAACCTAAATTAAATAAAAAAGAAATCAGCACAAAACCAAATAGGATGCCGCCAAAAATGGATTCCAAGAAGGTAATTACTGCAAATGAGATGTCCGCTAAAATCTCGGAACATGTGACGGCTGCTCTCTGTCCGAGCAAGATGATCGAGTGCATCAAAACTGCGCTTAGCTCCAAGGACATCGTGGACGCGATCGTGAGCTCGATGATGGACAGCGTCAAGCTCATAATAGCTGAGAACATCGAGCTAGCTCTAAAGCCTCACATTGCTAAGCTTGAGCAAGCCATCGCCAGCCAGGAAGAGATGAAGGAAACTCTTCAAAAAACCGAAGAAAAGCACTCCCAAGCTCTTGAAGATCTTCAGCAATACCAACGGCGGAACAATTTACGAATTTTTGGCATCTCGGAGAACGAGGGCGAGAGCACTGACCAGCTGGTGCTGAAGGTAGCGGCGACCGCCGGCGTCGCCCTCACCCTGGGGGACATTGACCGGAGCCATCGCGTGGGGTGGTCTAAGGGTGAGGGCACAGCTGATGAGAAGCCAGCTCGGCCTATAATTGTAAAGTTCTGCTCCTACCGCAAGAGAGCAGCATTGTTCAACAACAAGAAGTATATGAAGGGATCGGGAGTTACGATCCGCGAGGACTTGACTGCAGGGCGGCTGGCGATCCTTAACAAAGCAATCGAAATCTTTACGATCAAAAATGTGTGGACCAAAGATGGTTTTATTTTTGTTAAAACAGGAAGTGAGAAAACTATTCGCAGACATTACGTCAAGTGCGGAAGTGATCTTGAGGAACTTCGTGGATTTACACAGTGTGAGGCAATAGTTATTAATGATTAAGTCAAAAGGCATTTCCTTCTAATACAAATTAGAATGACAACAACACTTTTCTCGGGTGCCATGTTTCCAATGACATACCAAAGTATAAATTTCAAATGAGTCAATGATTTAACTTCTTCATCATAGTTTAGGACACAGTATATAAAATGTCTATAATATGGCCAGCTATTAGCCAGAAACACAACATTTTGTGGATCTTCAATTCACAATTATAATCTTAACTTAGTATTTTAATTATATTTAGGTGCCTATTATACGTTATTATTGCCTACTATTATTATCAGTTTATAGTTTAAGTTAAGTTAGTTTCTAAACTTCAAGAATTATGTTAAATAGGAAAGAAGGTAAACATTACTTAAAAGTTGCGCATCTTAATGTAAGATCATTGCGCCCTAGCATGGATGAGTTAAAGCTATATACAATTGACAATAACATTGATATAATGGCTGTAACAGAAACTTGGTTAGATACGGATATGGAATCTGTATATGTCAGTATACCTGGTTACACTTTTTGGAGATGTGATCGCAATGGACGTGGAGGTGGGGTTGGTGTATACACTCGAAATAGTATAATTTGCAAGATTAAACAAGATTAAACAAGATTAAACATGCCAGTATGGTAAGTTGTAAAAGTTAGATCAAGAGTATGCAAAACTCTAAAAAATTCTGGATTATAACCTATATAATTTAATATGTTTAATTCTGGAAAAATTTTATTTTTAATATTTCTGGTGTAACATATTTCCGGCTAGTCGCCACTCCTCCCAGGCGGCAAAACTCCAGACAGAAAACGATTGCATTCGCAAGCTGTGATAGGCATATGAGCGCCATGCCAAGAGTTCCAGGAATGTTTTAATTGCTTATTTTTTTTATCTGGGGCTTAACGCCGCACTGTTCTGCAGCGAGGCTAATGGCAACGGATGAATGATTATGATGATGATTGGGAGATGATGGTGAAGAGTAGGTAAGGAGCCCCTTGGATTGAATCATTGACTCGTCGATCCTGAGTTCCCGACTTCCATTCGTAAGTGTAGAAAATCTCTCGTTGAGTTGATCAATCATAGGACGGAGTTTGAATAATTTATCCTTGTTGCCGGCTGGTACAGTTGTATCTAGTGGAGCGGTCGCTCCACCCAGCCAAGTCGTACCGTACACTCACACTCACTCAACATACCGTAAATGCCTAATAAACTGAGGAGCAGACCAACCACTTTTACTGTAAGCAACAACATGGCATTTTCGGCCTACTGGATCTTAAAATTGGAAAATCTCACATTGTTGCAAAATATCTTAATTTCGAGCTATGGCCCACCCCACCCCATATACCGAATTTGGGAACAATAGGGTATGTCATTTTCGTGCTAGAGGGCCGTGAAATATGTAAAATTACACCACTTTCTGATTCTGAAGATGATGATTCTGATGATATCAGGAAACACTGTTGACAGCGCCACAGCCTAAACGGCTGAGCCGATCGATCTGAAATTTTTACCATATATGCACTTTTGGCGTCTGATGATACCTTGTCCTTACGAATTTTTTGTGCCACCATTTTGAAACCGGAAGTGACGTCATATCTTAAAAACTGATGGACCAATTGGGACGAAACTAGCGCCAAACGATTCGGATGGTCTTCTCAATGAAATATCAACAGTCAAAATAGAAATGTACTTTTACCGAAACCGGAAATGACGTCATAAAAATGCCAAATTTGAATGAAATCATCTCTTATAACAATAACTACATATTCAGAAGGCTTATAATGTTACATAGCATTTAAAGACACAAATTTTAGGTGGCAGTGAAGTCAGCCGCCATTTTGAAAACCGGAAGTGATGCGATAACTCGAGAACGGCTGGACCAATTGGAACGAAACTTGCGCTATACTTTATAGCATATCATTTATGGCATATACATAGTAACAAGCACAACTTTCTTAGCAACCAAATCAAAAAGGCGTATTTTTTTAAAGGAATTATAGTCTTTGGTTCCACAATATATGCTACAAATTGTAAGAATAAACTGAAAAAAGGAATGATATCCCATAAAAAACACTCCGTGTAAAAATACCAGCCAAGTCTCTTCAACTAAAAAAAAAATAGAAGAAATCTAAAAATTCAGCACTGAAAAGTAGTGATATCAAAAAAAAGCCAAGTCAAAACTTTTAAAAATTACTTGGCGCATCGTTTTTCTATGGGATTATAGATATATTTTATGTATAGATGAGTATATTTGATTACCGACCTACTTCTATACTATTTATATGCACGATGCGCCAAGTAATTTTTAAAAGTTTTGACTTGGCCTTTTTTTGATATCACTACTTTTCAGTGCTGAATTTTTAGATTTCTTCTATTTTTTTTTTAGTTGAAGAGACTTGGCTGGTATTTTTACACGGAGTGTTTTTTATGGGATTATCGTTTACATGAAGATTTGTCAGAATTGTGTCAAATCTATTCCTGCTCATTGTATCTTTGACAATCTGCACACCTAAGTCTACGCTAGTGGACCAATAATCTTTCCACGATGGTAATCTGTTATACCCCATGAGAAAGTTTATACCAATGAACGCAAGAAGTTCTCCCCGCTTCATGTTCAATACTTTGTCATGTTCAATACTTTGTTTCTTTGTACAGCATACAAATTGCTTTGATAAATAATGTTCTCAAGTATTGGCTGTATAATCAATCCCCATAAAAAACACTTACAATGCAAGTCATCTGTATCATCTGATTCATCTGTATGCTCATTCATGTGTGTTACTACAACATGAAGCTCTGTAGAAGTAAATTGACACGTTGAAAACTGATACATGTCAGTGTCAGCCGCCATGTTTTCCAGAGTGCAATCTGTCCCTCGCTCGATTTTGACCGCGCGATTGGATTGCGCTCCGCCAGTACCGCGCGGAGTTATCAAACACTCCAGAGCGCAAGCCAAAAAAAAACAAAAAAACAAAAACAAAAACCAAAAAAGAGCAGATCGAGCGCTGGCCGAGTGCGCGGAATGAGTTATCAAACACACCCATGGTGTTGTGATCAAAACATTAAGAATAAATTATTGTCTTTGTTACAATCAAGAAATAGCGACCGACAAAATAACAATGAAATTTAAATATTGTGGATTTTCTGAGAGTGTAAACAAAATATTACACTAAAATATACACACAAACATAAAAGTTTGATTCTCGGGGTACTATTATTTAGACGACAACAATAACAACAATAAGTAAAAAATACTTTTGCTTAGCTCTACTGAAATTCCATTTTACGTAAAAGCACGACCGTGTTTGCGTTCAAAATCGATCGACAGCTTGAAATATATACAAAATATGAAGAAGTGAACCTATGCTCTGCCACGGATGAAACAAATTATTCGACATCACATTTTGTGAAACTATTGCTGCGGGGAACTGATTAGGTGATAATCCTCTTTCATTTCTACGTAGTGCGTATGACACAAGTTATTCAATCGAGAACATCATAGGTAGATGTGGTTCGGTTCATCATCATCTTCGAAAAACACGGCATACTCATCATTCATCAATCTCGAGCTCACCTGGGTCTGTTGACTCCGGATTTAATACAGCTAAGTACATTTCCGAAGTAAACCTACTCAGCATATCAGGAGAAGGCTGAAACGTATTGCAGCCAAGTCCCAGTGACGTTACATGAATACGAATGCGCATCAGTGCATCTAATGTTGCCATGTTTAGTCTGTTCCTGGAGGGAGTTTTCGTGGCGTTCATGATGGAAAATGCCCGTTCCACAACGGCATTGCTAAGAGGCATAGATAATAATCGCAGAACGAAGTCAGCTAATTCCCTGAAGACCAGACGCCCTCCTGCATCTTTAAACCCGTGAAGTACGATCCAGAACTTGGCTGTGTCGCAATCTCCTACTTTCCCTACACCCACGCTCAAAAAATGGTCATACCATTGAACCGCCAGTAACTTCTGCCACTGAGTTTCCAGGAGATCGATGTTCTTTTTTGCCTCGTTGTTAAGCAAATTGAGCGGGAGGGTGTTAAATCCAGGTCTTAATTGATTCAAACACACCTCGGGTGTGAAGAAGCGCAGGCCATTGACAACAGTCAAGCTTTCAGGTAGTCGCTTCACGAGTTCATGGCACAGCTTTACTAGAAAACCGACGCATCTGGCCTTTACTAGGGTCAATTGGTCTTCACTGACGTTCTTATTACCTGCCTCCTCTAGAAAGAGCACCCCGTATTCAATAGCGGCAGGTGGTAGGAATGAAAGAGTATTATCCAGTGCTTTCTTCAGGCAATCAATGTCACTCAAGTGAAGCATTGAGTTTCCACGACTCGCTGTATCTAAAAAGCTGGGTTTTATGATACGTCGACCCATGGAGACTACCAAGCACTGGAGACTCCATACACTTTAGTAACATCGGCGTTCGTGTGCTGAAACGTCATGTTTACGTAGTTCAATTCCCGCAATAATGGTTTCACAAAAAGCAAATACAAATAAATCGTTTTGTCTTGATACATTTCCGACAGCATACGAGCACCATAGCATCTCTCTTCCCTACACTGTGAGAAAAAATTTCCGTTGATTTACGGAAAAGTGCTGGTAATTTTGTATCCGGAACTATTTGTAATTTAACGGACAATTCGTTCAAGAAAAAAACGGAGATGACAGTACATTTACGGAAAACTTACGTGTAATTACGGAATTCTAATAAAATGAAATACTTAATATCCCGTAAAATTATGGTCTTTAGCCGTAATATCACATTTCTTGCGTTCTGAAAATACGGACTTTCCCGTAACTAAACAGTTGACTTCCCGTATTTTTACTTATACTGTAACATTAGTAAATCAAATCACAGAAAACAATACTGGTTCCTCGGTTTCTGCTCCCTTGATAGTTTGTGAATGTGGCTGGCGTTGTCCACGATGTTTCAGCAGATTTGGTTTCGCCATCAGACCAATATGGAATGGACAACGGCTTTTTTCATATGAAAGGAAATCTTTGCACTGGCGAAGTGATACATCTTCACACGCAATATACGCAACGATGCGTTACGACGTTCGCGGCAACGTGAAATTAGTTATTTAATTAACGTGAAACGAGGAATTAAATCAACCTCGGCCACTCGACTGGCGATCCACAGGTTATCCTGCGCGATCAACGCCCCAGGCGTAGACGTGAAGTCGGGCCGTAGACGAGATCTTGTAGGCTGGGAGTCGCCAAATCACGAGGCCGAGGAATTTAATCAACCTCGGCCACTCGACTGGCGATCCACAGGTTATCCTGCGCGATCAACGCCCCAGGCGTAGACATGAACTCGCAGGCCGCTACTCGCGCAATCTCGAGACCAGAGAGTCAAACACACCCCTGGCCACTCGACTGGCGATCCACAGCGCCATCGGTGGGAGAACTCATTGCCCGTGGCCGCTCACGTCAGTGACAGAGTTGGAGTGAATTAATTCACGCTCCCCTCCGCGCACATCTGTGGCAAACCGACGAAGCCTGCTCCGAAGTCCTCTTGGCGTCTTCTGCTTCCTGGAGAACTTGCGGTTAGTCTGACAGTCAAGTGACAGAACTGCTAGACCTGCTACGATGCGAAGCGCTGCTCGGTCTTCGACCCTCCGCGGAGGTAGAGGAATATTCTTTACACCTTTTTTTTGAAAAAAGCCGTTGTCCATGACATATTGGTACGATCAGTGAAATCAATTAGTTATTAGACAAAAAATACATAATCATAATTTACTTTTTGACATTATTCGTTACAATTTGCCAGTTTTGTAGGTACTCAATTTTTAAATAAGAATTTGACAAATCTTAGTATAAATACAAAATCTTATTCCATGTATAATTTTGGAAATGGTTGGTAGGTATTCATATTTTGTACTCCTCCAAATAAACAAGAATATTTGAATAAAGTCAATTATATTTGATCAAGAAGGCATGTACATTCATACTCATACTAATCTATAATACAAATATAATTAATAGTGCACTAATAATCGAAATGATACTCCTTACTTTGAAAACAATATTTCTCTTTCAACATCCTTATCGATGTAAATAAACTGGGTATTCCTTGAGAATTAAAGTCGATAACAGAAAGAGATCAGTCTGAACTCAAGCGTCTTCGAACATGGTTTACAAATAAAGTGACATTGATTTAAAAAATTCCAATTATAATATAATATGATTCTATGGTTGTTGAACAAAGAACACAGCACATAAGAAACATTAAAAATCATATTTTCAACACACATAATTTCAATTACTTTGTAGAGCTACCACCACGTTGTATGTGGATGACATTATATTTAATAGGATGTATCCGAATCATAAGGTAAAGCTACTCATTTTATGATTAGGTTGAAAATTAATGAAAACCATAACGAATCAAACATTTCAATTAACTGAAATTAATAATCCAATCAGTCAAAAAGATAAAGACATGCATGTAGTACAATGTAGTAGAAGTAGTAATACTTGTTTCCAGTATGGTAAGTCGCAATACATGTAGTACTTAGGTAAATATTTACAGTTTTACTGAATCCATAAGGTTACTGAATTCTCGCAACTGCGACAACAGGTCGACCACTTTCTTTGAACAGGAGTCTTTTGCGTTTCCCTTCTTCTTTGCAGATTTGGTTCCAGATCCTTCTCCTGGGTGGATCTTCATGATTCCCCTAAAAAGAAACACATGTAGTGACGGGCAAATTACATTAGGTACCAAGCTTATTCTCGTTCAAATGTTTTTTTTTGTCTAGGGCTTAACGTCGCACTGTTCTGCAGCGAGGCTAATGGCGACGGATGAATGATTATGATGATGATTGGGAGATGACGGGGAAGAGTAGGTAAGGATGGAAGGTGGGAAGGAGGCGGTCATGGCCTATTAGTAGGGTACCTTCCCGGCATTTTGCCTGTCGAGGCAAAATGAATCGAACCCGGGAATCGAACCCGGGCCTCCGGAATACAAGTTCAGAGCGAAAACCACTCACCCAACCTGTTCCGTTTGAAATTTATGGAACTTAGAAATTGAACCTCTGTCAGAAACTTGAACGAAGGGAAGTCACATGAAATTTTATTCTAGTTAACTTGTAAATATCAATACAAATAACAATGACAAACACACTTATCACCAGCAAATTTTAAAATTTTCATTCATAAATATCAAATTCAAACGTCATGGGATATTTTGTCGGGAAAAACGGCAGGCAACGAGGATCAGGATTATGATGTCATTTCCAAGTCTCCAACAATAATTGTGTTACCATGGTGGTATCTTTGTTGCTGTGGCATTATAGAGGATTGTGATGTCATTGTCAATTTTCCTGTTTTAAAATTGTAAGAAAATTATCAAACTTTGTAACTGAATTTCTCGAAAACTATTCGTCTCACAACAAAAATAATACTATATCTGTGTTCAGCAACATCTCAACTTGAATAAAATAACTATTATTCTGAAATCTAATTGAAAAGTGTATTCCATATTGAATCCTTAGAACCTCACCTTTGAATAAAATCCATAGTCAGAGTCAGCTTGGCAGGATATAGAATGTTAAATATGTAGTACGAGCTGAACAAAACTGCCATTGCAGTAATAGGGTCCTCTACGGTAACGCGGACTCTCTTGTCAATAAGCAGAACATACTTTTTTGCGGTGAACATGGTGCTTCCTATAGGGCAGACACAAACCGTGTTAATATTTTTATAGCAGAACACGTCTTTTCGATTTTCTTTGCTCAATATTCAAAATTAAGCATTGACCTTTAGTAACAAAGAGACAATCAAAATATATACGAAAATGTGTTTACCTAATGCAACAAGAATCGGAGTGTCTACTTCGATGACCTGCTCAATCTCTGCTGATGTTGAGGTATCCTGGAATAATACAAAAAAATAACACTGATTTGCAAAGCTAGTGAATTGTAAATGGTAAAGAAAAATTAAATACTGATTTTTTGTTTCGTAAAAAGGTTGTTATGATGATTTATTGGTTGAAGAGTGAAGTTCCATAAGTCCTATTCAGTGCTGAATGGCCTTGCAATTTTAAATAAATTGAGTATTTTATTGCAAAAGCTTACCTTTACAAGTTGAATTAACTGGTTGAATTCTTCACCCAGGTGTATTGCAATCATGTGCAGAGAAGCTAATATGAAATGCTTCGATGAATCCATCATATCCTTCGCTTTCATTGATGCTACCTCTATGAGAACACAATCTTGAGACTTCTTGCTGTTTGTGGTCAAGTATTTTTGGACAACGTAAGTTCTGTCAGTTGTAAATATTGTTAATGCATTCTTCGCATCTACTGATGTTAATCTTTTGAAGTGAGCCAAGAATATCTGTTGTTCAAATAGGAATGGCCAATTCTGTGCAACAGACCCTGTCTCCATATGCGAGTTTATGTACAGTCGTAAGGCTCCGTAGGTATGATTCATTTTACTATGTATATCTGTCATTTCCCACGAATCTGGCCCCGCAGTGAACAATTGCTTTAATTCTCCTTGCACTTCAGCAAGACTTTCCGAAGTCGAGTTGTCGGGCTGATCATGCGCTGTCCATTCCACACAACCGTAGCTGTCGCTCTTGGATCTCTTCTCAGCTGTTGGGTCATCGGGATTTTCTTCAGATCGACGCGGTCGCTTGTGATCCCTCCGCTCGTTTTCACATTTATTTTCTAGTACAGTCATCAGGGAGCCATAGCCACTTACAATTTTTTCCCCATCAAGATCCATATCCATGAAATGAATGGGAAATTTCTCTGCAACTTCTTTTGCAACCGACTTCCATGTTGCTCTACCAGGATTCTTGCCATGTTTCTTGACTAGGATTTGCTCACAAATTTCATTCGAAACTTTCCGTTTAATTCTAGGTGAAATTTTGTCAGTTTTGTGAAGACACGATTTATGTGTAAGTTTGCTGTAATCCACAAGTACGGGTTCGTTATCGGGTGTGATGGACCTCTGATGATCGGGTGTGATGGACCTGATGATCGACTGTTTGGCGAGTATTGGTCTCAGATTCTGTAGCTAAAATGAGTTCAAGATATATTAGGGTCGATTTCAAGGAACGATTAAAACCTAGCAATAGCATTGGAATCATTTATGTCAAACGACCTTTACAAAATAATACGATTGTTTTATAAGATAGGTAACACAAAATCTGTTTGAAGTCTACAACATGAAACACAAAATAATATATAAACACTTGAAGATAGTTTGGTCCTGGCCAAAAGATAGGGTGAATAAATAATTTTACATGGGTTTACAGGAAGTTTCATTATAAAGGCCCATGCACAATTGACATAACCCGCAGCCGCAACCCGTAACCCGCAACCGCAACACGCAACCCGTATCACTATCTGTGCACAATTGACATAACCAAGACGTTACGGACCAAAGAAACCAAAGCATATAGAATGAAAAAATACAACGCACACATCACGGCATCATTGTTCGCAAGGCACGGCTTCCTCTTCGTCAGACATAAATAAACAAGAAAAGAACGAAAAATCTAGGAAAAATAATGACAACACAGTTTTGGCGGCTGGGTTAGGACGTGCGTGAAGTTGGCCCCCCACTTATTAAAAATCAAAATTTGAAGATAGCAGTTCGTTAGTGCTTCGTTAGTGCCGGTAAGTGCCGTTAAAATTATCGTTAGTACTCCACTCATTACGACGCTAGGCGCCGTACAATAATGGGGGGCCAACTTCACGCTGGCCCCCCACTTATTAAAAATCAAAATTTGAAGATAGCAGTTCGTTAGTGCTTCGTTAGTGCCGGTAAGTGCCGTTAAAATTATCGTTAGTACTCCACTCATTACGACGCTAGGCGCCGTACAATAATGGGGGGCCAACTTCACGCTGGCCCCCCACTTATTAAAAATCAAAATTTGAAGATAGCAGTTCGTTAGTGCTTCGTTAGTGCCGGTAAGTGCCGTTAAAATTATCGTTAGTACTCCACTCATTACGACGCTAGGCGCCGTACAATAATGGGGGGCCAACTTCACGCTGGCCCCCCACTTATTAAAAATCAAAATTTGAAGATAGCAGTTCGTTAGTGCTTCGTTAGTGCCGGTAAGTGCCGTTAAAATTATCGTTAGTACTCCACTCATTACGACGCTAGGCGCCGTACAATATTGGGGGGCCAACTTCACGCTGGCCCCCCACTTATTAAAAATCAAAATTTGAAGATAGCAGTTCGTAAGTGCTTTGTTAGTGCCGGTAAGTGCCGTTAAAATTATCGTTAGTACTCCACTCATTACGACGCTAGGCGCCGTACAATATTGGGGGGCCAACTTCACGCTGGCCCCCCACTTATTAAAAATCAAAATTTGAAGATAGCAGTTCGTTAGTGCTTCGTTAGTGCCGGTAAGTGCCGTTAAAATTATCGTTAGTACTCCACTCATTACGACGCTAGGCGCCGTACAATAATCAGATTATTAGGAGAGCGTATAACCTAAAATGTCATACTAAAAGGAGACTTTTTGTTGTAGGTAATTGGTTCACAATGTACAACGAATTAATTCTATACGATTATTGACAAATAAATACAAATATTACCTGTGATATCTATGAGTCAATTGACCGAGAACATCCTGCGTATCATTCTCGTCATTAGATAACGACGAAAATCCATTTTGCCTGTATAGGTCGGGTAATATGGCATACAAACCTATATTCGTAGACAAATTACTATGATATTTCAGTTGAAAATAATTATTTACTTATCTCCAGCACAGAAATTCAAAACCAGTGATTTTATATGTTAGGCATTCAATGAAAAATTGAAGTAGTTGACTACTTCAAGTCTACTGCAAATTGAAGAAATTAAAGGAACGACTGAAAATTTTAGTTTTAAAAATTTACTGAAATAAAACTCATTTAAAATTTGTATTATTATTATATACTTTTCCCCATCCAACTAATGTCGGGTTGGTGGGTGGAAGCCCCCTAGCGTCCTCTAGGGCCTCCTGGGATGCCGAAGCTGGCTGGCCATTCCGACTTCCTCCCCGTTGTCTTCTTCCTCATCGTGTTCACCATCCTCTGAATCTTCCACCTGCCGCTCCACCAATTAATTCCATCTTTATCAGTCTTCCCACCATTTCTCTCTTATTACTCTATAAAAAATACTTGTATTTATTATTAAATTTTTATTATTTCAAACCCTGTTTCCAAAAACATAGACATATTATATATTATATATTAGATAAATATTATATTATATTATAGATATACATCTTCATAGATAGAGAGATATTATATTTATATTATTAAATATTTAATTTTATTAAATGACTGAAATAAATCTGCAATACTACTTTCTAATACACTAACGAAGTCTCATATAAATTAGATTTCAAATAATTGTATTATTATGGTAGTTGACGTTGAGATATGTTATTACTTTTGTTGTGGGTTTAATAGTTTTCTCGGAATAAGGCACTAGCCGAACTATCTCCCGCTATGGTGCAGCCATCGATTCTAGGTACCTATAAGTGTGAAGTAAACTGTTCCTGCCACTCAAAATTAATACTCGCGAAACTTTATTTTGACAGGCGTAAGAAGATCTACTTACTGTTTAGATACATATATTTTTTACTCTAGTATGATAAAATGTGTATAAATTAGAAGATAGTGGAATATATATATATATATTGTGAGTATTTTACAGCACAGGCCGTTTCTCACACCCCAATCGCCACCTCTCCTTGTCCATCCAACCATCTTCCAGCAAGTTTCTTCTCCCCATTGCCTCCTTTACATCTTCTTGCCATTCTCTCGGCGGTCGGCCCCTTTTCCTCCTCTCTGGAGGGGTCCAATGCCATATCTTCAGGGGCCACCTATGGGGATCCATTCTTCTTAAGTGTCCATACCAGCACAATCTCCTTCGCTCTATCTCCTCTACCACTGTTTCTTCCTTCTTCATCCATCTCCGTATCTGTTCATTCCTAATATGCTCAATTCTTGACACCCTACAACTTCTTCTGAGCGCATCCATTTCAACCGCCATCAACCTCTCTTTATCCCTCTTCGTTACTTCCCAGGTCTCAGATCCGTATGTAAGAATACTTTGTACAATGCTGCTATAAATTCTATTCTTTGTAGGCTTCTGCAGTTGTTCAGACCACCACATCGAGTTCAGCTTCTGAACCGCTTGTCTTCCCTGGATTATCCGGCTGCTAATATCTCTCCGACTACTTCCCTCCGATGAAAAAATAGATCCTAAGTACTTATACTCTCGGCACTCTTTCACTTCCTTCCCATCCACGTCCATGTCATTACCTTCTCCCCCTACTACCAAGTATTTGGTCTTGTCAAAATTGATTTTTAAACCCCATTTTTCGTATGTTTCTGATAATTTCCGCATCATATAATTGCAGTCGTCCTCGTCCAATGCAACCACTACTTGGTCATCAGCAAAGAGAAGGGAATGCAGGTAATCTCCATTCACAGGCACACCCATCCATCTACACTTGGCTTGCCATTCTTGCAAAACCTTATCTATATAGATTTTGAATAGAGAAGGTGAGAGGCAGCACCCTTGACGCAAACCCTTCGTAATCTCGAAGCTACTGGACATGCGATTTCCTACTTTCACTACACTCCTCTGTCCTTCATACAGGTCTCTTATGGTGTCCACATATGCATGAGGAATAGTGCTGTCGTACAACACCTCAAACATCCTTTTTAACGGCACTGTGTCATACGCTTTTTCTAGATCTACAAACACCAAATGAGTCTCCCTGCCTCTCGCTACCCTTTTTTGCACTAGCTGCCTCAAGGTGAAAATATTATCCACACATGAGCGCCCCGCTGTGAAACCGCACTGTTCTTCTCCAATGGTAACTTCTTGCTCCAATCTAGTCTTTATAATACGCCCATACAATCTTCCAATAGATGCAGTTACGTTGATTCCTCTATAATTATGACAGTCCGTTCGGGATCCTTTCTTGTAGATAGAGCTCATGTATCCAACCTTCCACTCTTCTGGTACATGCTCAGCGTCAATCAAGCATCTATTAAAGATGTCTTGTAGGATTTCTATGACTCCTTCTGGACTATTCTTCACCAATTCTATTGAAACATTTCCAGGGCCTGGTGCTCTCCCATTCTTTGTGCGTCTCAGGGCTTGGTAAATTTCCCTCTTGGTTATTACACCAATTGCTACATTCTGCCTCTGCCTTGGTATGATATTCCACCCTTGCATGTACTCATTCCGATCTTCGTTTAACATTTTCTCGTAGTACCCCCTCCACTCTTCTATCCCAATCATCTGTACCTTGGATTTATATTGCGTATCCTGCCTCAAATCCTTAATAGTCTTCCATGCTTCTCTAGCCCTAGTACCTCCTATATGTCTATCAATTTCATCGCACCTTTTATTCCAGGCTTCATTTCTTGCTTTAACGACTGTTTTTTTTACTTCTCTGCTCGCTCTTGCATACTGCTTCCTATCCTCTCTATCCTGACTCACCAACCACTTCTGATATAGCTGCCTTTTCTCTTTTATGATGTTTTCTACTTCTGTGTTCCACCAGTACACCGTCCTTTCCTTAGACTCCTCTTCCCCGAGTGCTTCACTCGCCGCTTCATGAATCGCTCGTTTCATTCTGCTATAACTCTGCTCTACTGTCTCATTCTCCCCTGCTTGGCTTAATTTCTGTGCTAGACGTAACTTATACAGAAATCTGATAGAGTCGTCTCGCAACAGGTGTAACTTATACCTCTTTCCCTCGACTCTTCCCTGGTCTGGTTGTTGCATCCCCGTTGTAGCATGATGTCTGTATTTAATCCAAACTCTGGCTTTTACAAACATGTGGTCCGTGCCACATTCAGCCCCTCTAACTACTTTTACGTCCATAGTCTTGAGCTCTGATTTTTGTCTCATTATCACATAGTCTATAATCGATCTCAAGTTTCTCGTCGGTTGCATCCAAGTGTACTGATGAATTTGCTTATGCTGATAGAATCCATTCATTATCTTCAAATCCAATGCACCACACAGTTCTATTAGTCGCTCTCCGTTATCATTCACAACATTCTCCCCAAATCTTCCAACCACCAGATCATCTTCCTTCCTTCCAGTTCTTCCATTCAAGTCCCCCATTAGCAGTATTTCCTTTCTACTACTAACTTGACTCAAGAGGGTGATGAGGTCATTTTCAAACGCATCCTTAACTGCCTTGTTAGAATCGTCCGTTGGTGCATAAGCAGCAACAACAACCAAACAGTGACCCCATATCTCCATCTCCACTTTCATTATCCGCTCAGAAGTCTCCTCCCAATTCTTGATAAACTTCCTAAATTTCTTGTTTACCACAATTGCTACACCGGCCTTCGCCCTTCGTTCTTTTGCGACCCCACTGTAGAAAAACAGATACTCTCCAATCTCCTCACTACCTCTCCCTTTCTTCTTTACCTCCGTCAGAGTGGCAATATCTACGTTATACTTCTCTAATTGCTGGAAGACTTCATGTTGTTTGGTACTTATCCCCTGAATGTTCCATGTTCCAAAATTCAAGGTCCGTTTTCTTAGCTTTGTTCGTCTATAAGGTTTTCCGTCCGTTGGTTTCCGAGGCTTATCGTTGGGTTTCTTAGCATTGTTCGTTTTTTACTGAGATAAGGGAGCTAGCCTTATGCCCAAACCCCCAACCTGGAGGACCAGCA
Organism: Leuctra nigra; assembly: GCA_934045905.1. Classification (NCBI taxonomy): domain Eukaryota; kingdom Metazoa; phylum Arthropoda; class Insecta; order Plecoptera; family Leuctridae; genus Leuctra; species Leuctra nigra. Next base: position 43,134,025 of record OW203764.1, on the reverse strand, counting down.
TTTTCTGTAGGGGTTTGTTCCCTTAGCCGATTGGCCCCAGTTTGAATGCGCCGGGAACTCGCATGCACCCTCTCCCGTCTGCTATATGACATGCATCCATTGCATGCCATACATTGCCCAGCGGTCACGCGACTCATGTCTTCGTGGACGTGGGAGTAGGATTTGATGGTATAGGTTAAAACCCGCGGGCATTTCTCGGAGTTTTGGTACCGTCTAATCCTCGGCTGATTAGACGACCCCCGAGACCCTTTTCCACCCTTTGACCGCTATAGTGGAATATCTAAAGCAAATTCTATTTCAATCTGAGGCGACACCCCCTCAATTGTTTTAATTGAAAGTTAAAGAATTCCATTATGCAGTGAGTCGGTTCAAGATAGCACTGGAAACAAAAATCATTCTGCTGAGCTGTCATGATCAAAATATCATTATTACACTATAATTTCTAATAATTATCCACTCATCAATATAAATTCTTATAATATGACATGAAAATACGGACTGTGGCGTAAGAAATACTTTGATTTATAAAATACCCAATTGTAGCGCCCACTAGTCCTGTCGTCCTAGCTTTGCATCGCCCCATTGATTTACAAAATTTGATTGGTAGATTTATTTTAACTTTCAAACAGGAAAATTGACATTCCGCTGGATAAAATCACTAGAACGTTTAAATCACGGCCTCCTTTATTCGAGAAAATAAGGAACACGACTGACCTCTGGTGGTTTCTTTGGTACTACGATAATGGCGGTTGTAAAGGGTTTATTTGTGTAAATAAATTATATAAATATTGCTTTAGTTGTTTGTTATGGCTGAAAAAGTAAACTTGTAACTAAATCTACATTTCATTTGTTTCTCCTTTTCCAATGCCTTGTGGAAACACGAACATCAAAACAAAAAAGTGCATCTAAAAATTTTCCTGCCAGAAGTGGCTCCATCACGTATCGCTTATTTGTTCGAATAAGTTCCGTTTTACTACACGTTTCCCGGCCTGTCCACCAACTGAAAATCAGAAGTTCCACGTTTTGGCACAGGCCAAGAGCGCTAGTTCACACCCTACGCCTTCCTTATGAAAATAGTACATGACCAACTGAAGACAACATAGTGTGCAGTGGTTGCTTTTGTCTTTGAAAGAGCTGTCAGTTAAGAAAATGTAATTAGTAAGCCAAATTGTTCATGAATTCAACATTAAATATGATTTTATAATGCTTTATAAGTAATATTTTAAACAGTTAATAATATATTAGTTCTTGAAATATAACCCCAGCACCAGTTTCGTCTACATATTGAATGTGTTAAGTTGGGTGATTTTACGTAAATTTTTTAACCTCACAATAAATTTCGTATATGTCACATTCAATATGTTGACGAAACTGGTGCTGAGGCTATATTTCAAGAACTAATATTTTAATAATTGTTTAAAATATTACTTATAAAGCATTATAAAATCATATTTAATGTTGAATTCATGAACAATATTGGCTTACTAATTGCATTTTCTTAACTGACAGCTCTTTCAAAGACAAAAGCAACCACTGCACACTATGTTGTCTTGAGTTGGTCATGTACTATTTTCATAAGGAAGGCGTAGGGTGTGAACTAGCGCTCTTGGCCTGTGCCGAAACGTGGAACTTCTGATTTTCAGTTGGTGGACAGGCCGGGAAACGTGTAGTAAAACGGAACTTATAAAGGAGGCCGTGGTTTAAATACAGCCATAATCTAGTGGAGCGGTCGCTCCACCCAGCCAAGTCGTACTGTACACTCAAACTCACTCAACATACCGTAAAAGCCTTATAAACTGAGGAGCAGACCAAACACTTTTACTGTAAGCAATAACATGGCATTTTCGGCCTACTGGATCCTAAAATTGGAAAATCTCACATTGTTGAAAAATATCTTAATTTCGAGCTATGGCCCACCATACCCCATATACAAAATTTGGGAACAACAGGTTATGTCATTTGCGAGCTAGAGGGCCGTGAAAATAGTGAAATTACACCCCTTTAAAACCTATCTGATTCAGATGATATCAGGAAACGTCGCTATCACCGCCACAGCCTAAACGGCAAAACCGATCGATCTGAAATTTTTAGCTACCACATATGCACTTTTGGCGTCTGAGGTGCCTTTTTATAAAATCAACCGGAAGCCGCCATTTTGAAATCCATATTACCCTGGCATGTCATTTTAAGCTATTCTCCCCTATATTACAGGGCTTCATGGTAGATCAGATAATGTAAATACTAGGAAAACTCTCAGTGTGACGCGTTGATAAGCGAGCACGGATCTGCGCTATAGATATACCTCTAATTCTAATACCAACGCAACACTTGAAATAAATTGTAATATTTTTAAACGAATATGTTTTACTCTGGCAAAGGTTTACCGAAATTCAAGAATCCCATCCCATCAATTCCCATAAATTTTTTATTTGAAATTCAATTGAGATGTCAAAAGTATCAAAATCGTATTACGGTAAAAAGTTCGCAAATTATTGACCCCTCTCTCTCATTTGAATGAAAGGAAAAAAACCTTTTTCTTAATGGTTGGGGGATGGGCTGGTCATTAGTGGAGGGGTGGAGTAGAGAGGACAGCAACATGCGTCAACTCAGCAGGGTGTCGCGCGGCAATGTGTTGTAAATAAAATAATCAACTTTTTGATTCGAATATTGCTCAAAATGCTATACAGGCCATTCTAGAATGATATTAGTGTACGTTTAAAATTTGAGATCGATCGGTTAATCGGTAAAATCAATCAGGACGGGGCGAACAAAAAAAAACAAAAAAAACAGAGAAAGTGGCATAAGAGTCCCGTAGAAACGCTCGCTACGCTCGATAATCATTTTATTTTTGTATTATTTGTAATATTTATTATTTTAGTTCTGAATGCTGCCATTGGATGAAAAATCAATAAAGATAAATTGTATTGTATTGTTACAACTGCTACAATTTCAACGTTGATTTTTTTCTGAAAGAGGTATCTTGTGGAACCGTCGCATTAGATACTATTATCTTACGTTCAGAAATAAATGACATTCTGACTGTACCTATTTAAAAAAGTTAATATTATTCTTTTTATTTTGCTTTCAAAACAAACTTTGATTTAATAATTACGTTTGATGTGTAAAAGTGTTTTACTTACCTTATCAGCCGGCTCAATTCTTTGTAAATGCCCAAGCGTGTTTTCAGTAGGTTCTTCACCGTAAATGGCCACGAATATGATAGATTGGTTAATTAAGTATTTTATATGTCATAAAATAATAGAGTATGTGGGTGAGTGGAATAGGAATCAGTTCGGTTTAAATGTGTATGCAATTCTGTATAAATACAAATACCTTTTTATTTTCAGTGATAATACTGTAAAATACTAGTAAATATGAATATTACATTGAACTTTCTTTTTTACTTTCAATACCTTAATATACCCAATACAATTACAGTAGAGCAAACATAAAATTATCAAATGAACATTGAGTGTTGAATAACCGTTGAAGTAAAATGTTGAATTCGTCTGTTTGAGCCAGTTGTTCATAGACATAGATAAGACATGATTTATTTTATAATTACGTGATGGAAACCTGTGGTCGTGAGATGGGCATCATTGTTCTAACAATGACAGAAATATAATTGGTTACAATATTATTTTAGGTCTAGTTGAAATACATTTGGAATATAGTTTCGCACTGTGAACAGATTTTATTTACTAAAATAAAATGTAATGAAAAAGGTTTCAGACAGTTACCAATCATTATCAAGCTGATAACCTTTTTGATCAGCTTAACAACAGCGCATAGCCTACAACGAATTTTAACGTTCCCGATTAAATTAAACCCTATTGTGATATTACATGAACTAAAACATGATAACATGAAAGCTGGCACTAAGTTTGCGTAAATACGCAATAATAAAATAATGTAGAATATTATATTATTAATGGTTGAAATACATTTGGTTGCAATTTTGACTGTGCACAGAGTATAAGTAAGGCACATTATCTTATTCTTACATAATTTCATATTTAATTTTTAATTTTTCAAGAAACGTATCTCACAATACACTCACTTGTAGGCATACGCAATAATAAAATTATCTACAATATTATATTATTTGGTTGAAATACATTGGTTTAGATTAAATACATTTGGTTGTAGTTTTGAGAGTGCACAGAGTATAAGTAAGGCACATTATCTTATTCTAACATAATTTCATATTTAATTTTGCAAGAAACACATCTCACAATACACTCACTCGTAGGTACGCAATAATAAAAGTATTTACAATATTATATTATTTGGTTGAAATGCATTGGTTTAGATTAAATACATTTGGTTGTAGTTTTGAGACTGTGCACAGAGTATTAAGGCACATTATCTTATTCTAACATAATTTCATATTTAATTTTTAATTTTGCAAGAAACACATCTCACAATACACTCACTCGTAGGTACGCAATAATAAAATTATCTACAATATTATAATATTTGGTTGAAATACATTGGTTTAGATTAAATACATTTGGTTGTAGTTTTGAATGTGCACAGAGCGAATACTAATATAAAGTCTGCTGTACTTATACCTATGCAAGTAGTTGGCATAAGATTTAAACGTAGTTAAAACTATTTCCCATAAACAGCATAATAGAAAACACGGTAGTAAACTGTAAAACAGTTCCATAATGTACTTAGGTATTATTTCATATAATGATGAAACCGTTTTTTACCTAATCTGTGTAATTACAATGTGTAGAAGAGGATATGCGGAACTACTTTCTTGGTAGGCTTTACACACATCTTTTTCTTTGATAAATCATCATAAAGCTCCCATGTTCCTGTTGTGCGTCTGCAGTAGGCCACATAATGTCCTGTGGAGAGCCGTGTGCTTCCTGCCAAGAACACGATCATGCCCCGCAGAATCATGTCCTGGCTCCCAAACGGTGCAATGATTGTTGGGAAATCTTGGAGGACACAATCATCCAGGTAATGTGGAGTCTGGACAGTAGCTCCGACAGTTGCGATGTTGCGGTCACCTAGGAATTCCATATCCACAAAGAGATGGGATCCTGGAATTAGCTCTTCAGCGATGTTACCCCCGCAAACAACGCTGTCTGTCTTGTGTCGGCAACTGCGTTTCACTTCGAGTTCTTTCCTTATTGCCGACTCCAAACTCTTGAGTCCATGGTCGTGGATGGTGGCATTTTCCACGGAAACACACAACAGATCACGTGTTCCAGGCGTCGATGCACATGATTCATCTATGCACCGTGTAACTACTTGGACCGAGGCTTGGTGCTGAAATACATGTTCAATTATGTTTAGAGCACTTGTTACACAATCGACTAATCGAACGCCTTCCTCCAGATCAACACCCGGATATATTGATTTTACGATGTTGGTCCGATCCACATAAGAAGATCGTCTTATTCCGTGCTGAACAATACTTCTTACAAGTTGAAAAGTGTCACTGTCTGTTGTGTCGATGACTTGCTGAAAGGACATGCTGTCGCAATACGCAGTTGCCAACATTTGACATAGGGAGTCAAATCCACATGTATTGCGCGTAATGACTGTTTTATTGTTGGTTGTCACAGGTTTAACATCGCAACAATTCCCGTTCCTCAAGATTCCTATCATCATTGCACCGTTTGGAGCCGACACAATGTGGCTTATCTCTGGACACGCTGAGAGATATAGAGATTTCCTTTTCGTTGACGAACCTCGTTCTTCCGTCTTCGAGGATTCGTCGTTTCCGTCCTTGACCTCTGGTGAAGTGTTGTTCAGGCCTCTCCACGTCTCTACCTCCTGCAACTCCTGCACTGACACGTTGAGGCGTTCATCGTCTTGTGTCACCAGGTCTTCTACGGCGAGTGCAGACTCAATTGAACGAAGCTGAGGTGTGCCAGCTATTTTCAAAGAGCCTGAAATCGATTCCAAATGAATAGTTACAAGCTTATCGACTCTCATTGGTTTCACCTCACCAGCGAGGACTCGAGATTTGAGGTCACCAAAGTCACTCTCTACGGCAGCAGAACTTGCGGTATTCTTTCCACACTGAAACAACGGTACCATTACTGCCGTCCAGAGAGGAAACGTTTTCATCAGTCTCAATAGCTCCTTCGCGAATCTGGGTAAGTAGTAACCATTTACCCTGTCCCCCTCCTCTTCTGCAAAATTCAAACTCTCCATTTGAATAGCATGAAGCCAAGTTTGAATTTTTTCTGAAGAAGTAAGTTCTTGTGATGATTGCAAGTTGTTCGCGGTTTCCTCAACGTTAGCATCATTGCCACTCTCATCTGATGACAAGTCGCTATCTTTCTCCATTTCTTCGGCACTGATGAGGTCTATGTTGTTTATCCCTGCCTTAATGAGTGATTTGAGCCATTCCCTACTCTCTTCTGCTGTCGTGTTTCCTTCTCCTTCTAGAGCTCGGCCATCGGTTTCACTCTGGCACACAGTCAGAACAGCAACTGCAAGGCGACGTAGTAGGAGAAAATTATCACATTGGATCATCAACCCTACACATAGCTTGTAAAACATTTTCACTTGTCGCATACTTTTCTTTATACACTCCAGTCGGCAGATGATTTTAACAAAATGGGCGACATCGATGCGAATGAAGCTTGCTGGTAACTTAGTTGTGCGTTCTTGTTCGAGATGTGAGAAGCATGTCTCCGAGTAGTCCATAAGGGTCCAGGTCCCTGCGAAAGCCCTTGCTGCCGCACCCAAAAGTGCACAGGAATAATCACAAACTACCTCCTTGGGACATGAAGCTCCACTCATAAGCCAACAGCACAGCCAGGATGCGATGGTGTTCGTGTCTTGCTTTTCAGACAGCATCTGAAGAACAGGAATCTGGCTTTTGCCATTATTAATAACACCTTCATAAAGAAAAATATGGCCACTGAGCCTGCCATTTGGACGTTTCAGTTTTTTTACGAGGCTGCCGGTTGCGTCTATTGTTAATTTCGAATGATGTGTTTTGCAAAAACGTTTGTATACATAAAGTTGGGATTGTGTCCAGTAGTGCAGATTAAATCGGTCAATGGCTAAATCATGAATACTTCCAGAGAAACCGGAGTCATATTTCAAATTGTAAAGAGAAGTGATGGGATCGGAGGACGTGACATGCAGTTCCTGGTCTCGTCTCTCCTGCTTAGCCTTTCTTAGGGTTTGCAAGGAGTATAGATGGCTCGGTTCTTGCTCCCCGAGATGCATGAGCTCGTTAGCCTTTTGACGCCGCCACACTGATGGTTGACGTGTCTTGGTCGTCAACTCTTGACCAACAGTTCGCCTGGCCTGACCGGCAAGAGGTCTTTTATAATGCCCGCTGTGAGGCAATGACGTGTCTGCCAATTTAATATCTAGGAGAAGCGCCTCATCATCAAGTGGTTCCTTCTCACAAGAGGCTTTCATTACCGAGCCACACTCCTTGCACTTAGCAAATATTTTCAAATAGTGCTTGGCATAGTCACTCTTGAAAACTTTTGCTCGTTTGAAGGTCCACGTACAGGGAAGGCGAAGCTGCTTCCAGATGTTTTCGTTAACAACATGCGTCCAGACACCTCTCTTCAGTATGCTGTATCGCCGATTTGAGGTGCTAGCAGACTTGTAATTAGTTGAATGTGGCTTGATGTCTTGCCATTCATCAACGGGTATAACCAACTTCAAGCGTTTCTTGGTTGTCAGCGGATTCGTTCTTGGTGCAGTTGAATCCGAAGACTCCGACGAAGACTCCGTGGACTCCGAGTGCGACATTGGTTCAACGATTGTATTGGGTTCTGGGTCGTCAATGTGAAGTATTGATTGGAGTATGTCCAAAATTCCATGTCTATTGCCTTTGACGAAAGTGTACACGTATTTTGGTTGATACACGTTATCAAGTTTCTGCGCGATTGAGGTCCATACTGGAGATGATGGAAGAGCAACGTTGCCAGATGAAAGAAGTACGCCTTCTTCATTTTCTATTATTTTTATTATTTCATCTGGCGAGGTCTTCCCCTTTCTCGGCATCTGAAAATGGATCATATCTGTTGTTAATATTTCAGAACACATCCATGACCAAATTCCAAATTCCATATTAAGGTACTAGTAGGACAACTTTAGATAAAAAAAAATACTTATAGGTATTTCAAGTTACTTCTGAATTTAGCGTCTAAATTACAAAACTAAAGATATCAAAGAAAGAAAAATATTTTTTTTCCGGTAAAAAAATTGTGCAAATTTTAATTAAGCGAGCGGAGCGAGCGTCTCCACTTGAAACTTATGGCACAAATCTCTTTTTTTTTGGTTATTTGTGTATCTGTGTTTTTCGCAATAACTTTTAAATGTGGTCAATTTTTCACAAAAGATTCATAACTATCCACTGCGAAAGGTGAATGATTTCCAGCACAATCGATCCATTAATTTCTTCGGTAACTTGATTTTTAGTTGGTAGGTACTTGGCTTGGCAATATAAAAGAAACGTCAACTCTGTGTGCCAATAAAACTGGAATCGGTTGACCTATCATACCAAATTCATACCAAATTTTGCATTGTCATTGGCACCAGCATTATAAGTGTATTTTGACAAATCTTTAATGAACTTCAAGAGTAATAGACATTTTACTGACATTTGTAAATGGCCTGTAAATGGCCTGTAGCTACACCACCATTTGACCTATCAAATAGTCTTCTATAAATCTGATGAAACTCATATTTTGCATGGTCGTTAAAACCAACATTATCTTTTATTTTACAAATTTTCAGGCCAATCAGTCAAGAACATAATATGCACTTATTGACAGTTTTAATAACTGTCAGAAATGACATATCAAATGAATGTTTACACTGCAACTAGATCTGATTTGCTTTAAACCATATTATAACCTCCTTGGATTTATGTAACAAAGTGTATAGATTGCCGTTCTTAAGTTTCAATAGAAAGCATATACTTTTATGTTGAGTGAGTGGATCATATTTCAATTCAATATCGATGTATATGTTTCTGTGCGTTTGGTACGGAATTCCTGTTGGAGAATTAACACTTTTACCATTGCTCGTTCATCAACGCGTAACACTGAGCGTTTTCTTAGTTAAAAAAAACAATGGTAATTTTTCAACAACAATATCTCATATAAAATCAAACAAAAAATTACTCTTTAAAATTTACTATGATTTTATGGAACAGATGAAACAGATGTAGGTAAATTTTTTCTCACTTTATAAAATAAAAATAAAATATTATAAAAAATATTATTTGATAATATTAATTAATTTAATTTAATTGCTTATTTTTTCATTATATCCCGATTATTTAAACAATTGTCATTAAACAAATTTAAAAAATCTCTTCCATATAACATGCGTACTTTTCAAAGCTATACATTATAGAAAAATGAGCTCTCTATCAAAAATTAATACAAATTGCTAATAAGATTTAATTCTTGTCATATTTAGGTATATAAAAAAACAAAAAAATAACAACATAAAGGCATTACCAAGACGTTTTCTACCCCTGAGTTTCTATAGATTATTAATTTTCTGGCGCCTACTATTATTGCTGTTAAAAATGGTGTTTATAATAAATGGACCAAAAGTAATATACCTACATATTTTTTTTCATTTTTGTACGTTCACAAATTACTACGATTAAGGGAAATTAGGTGTGTCCCCAGGATTTGTGTCATTACCAAGTTGAGAACGTTAGGGCGTAATAATTTTCGTAGTTTGGCACCAATGCAGTGTTGATAGTTGGAATGTGTTTAGTAGGATGTGATTTTTGCCTTATGTATTGCGACGGGTGCAGCAATTGCTGCTTCACATATGATTAACTCAATCAATACAAAAGTATATGGCGGAACCAACTCCGCCGAAACGTCGTGTTAAACGGCCCTTTTTAGGGCCAAAACCACAAACAAACAATGGAGCGTCAACCGAAGAACCGACATCAAGTGACTATGCTTTTTATTGAAACTTGATTATAGCCATTTATACAACCTTTGGTACGGTGGTGAAAGCGCGAGCGATTTTGCCGCGTGTTTCAGGCATTTTTTTGAATACGATTGGAGACAAAATGGGTTGACGATTTTTTTTATAATTTTTAATCATGATTAGATAAAATAAAACTTAGGGTTATAGTAGGGGAGCAAATGTAATTCCGCTCGATTGGAGTGCCGAAATTGATTTTTTCATAATTATCGATTGTTTACATCATTCTTAATATTACCTGACGTGCTTTCAATTTTTTTGGTGGCCATCTTGGAAAATATGGCGGAAAACGAACGAAAAACGTAAATTTTAAAAATTATTTAATTGATGGTAGAGGAAATATTGAAAAATTATGAAATAATTCACTAAAACTAACTCAAATATAGTGACTTGAAAAAAAAAATACACCGTAAACAAAAAATTTAAAAAAATTTAAAAAAAATTTAAGTTTTTTTCTAAAAAAACATATTTTTTTTTAAAACGCATATTGTTCAAAATGAAATTGTCTACAAATTTTAATTCTACATATTTTAGTCAAAGTCTACGCGTTTCATAATAAATTGAGAGCAAAAAAACACAGAAACGTGATTGGTCAATTCCAACAATGAAAAAATAAAATTCGTTCACGGCGTATTTTTTTTTCAAGTCCCCATATTTGAGTTAGTTTTAGTGAATTATTTCATTATTTTTCAACCTTCACTCTACCAACAATTAAATAATTTGTAAAATGAACGTTTTCCGCCATATTTTCCAAGATGGCCACCCAAAAAATTGAAGGCACGTCAGGTAATATTAAGAATTATGTAAACAATCGATAATTATGAAAAAATCAATTTCGGCACTCCAATCGAGCGGAAAGCATTTTTTCTACACTTGAACCTGCACTATTATCACTTGGTACATTTTCAATGTTATGCTTCGTTAATTAATAATAATTAGTTGATTTTTGGTGAAAAATTGTCTATTTTCTTGTCTCGCTATAGGTGCCATATGGGATTTAATTTCAAAAATGTGCCAAATGATAACCTTAAGTTTGTCTTTAATCTAATGATTGAAATTTAAGATCAATTGGTTCACGGGTATGATCTACAATCGTACCTATCGGAAATTTCATAGTTTTGAGCGGTTTTGTTGAAAAACCGGCGTCTAATTAACAATGCAAGAAGCAAAAATTAAAAACTAATGTACAATCAAACTGATCATGTGAACATTCTATCAAAGTTACACCCACTTATGAAACAATTTTTCTCTCTCAATTTTCTAAAACGGCCGCGCGTGTATCACCTTAAGCAAATAAGATTTATATTGCAGGGGATTCACATTCAATTCAATACCAGTTTTGTGACAGCTATTTCAAAGAGTTAAAAATGTCAAGAAGTGAATAAATTCTTTACAGATTTGGATGAAAATTTGTAAAATAAGAGAAATGGTAGTCTAAATGGACATGCAAATTTGAACTTGATCTGGCCATTTCATTATGACCAATTGGGAAAAAGTTATTTAATTTATTTTAATTTTCAAGAATATATTTATTATTTTCTTAAAAGCAGCAACTAATTATTGGAGAACATTTTTATAGTCCTAATTCTTCTGAACACTAACAATATCTGGGGGTTTTACCATACACTAAAAATTAAATAGGTACACAACAGCAACAGTAGCGACAACGACAACAAAAGCAATAACAACAACAAAGGAAACAAAATTTCTTGTTGAATGTAAAAAATTGAGGTAAAAAATATTGAATTCATAAATACTTACAGCTTATGCAGACTATAACGTGATCCACGTGTGTTGACGACGTCCAATGTTTATCATACACTATAAAACACTATACAATTTACAATTAATACGTGGCACATAATATTGTTGGGTAACACGCGAAAATATAATACGGAAACGAACATTCTATTGAACACACACGTTTATACACAGAGGACATTGCCAATGACTGCTCAAGAAGATCACACTTCAGTGCCTCAACTGTCCTGACTCAGACTGCAGAGTGAGAGATTTTGTGAATGTGAACAAGACATAATATGACAAAAACATTTCCTTGTTGCATCCCAGATTCCAGATGCATTCCAGATGTTTCAATCCTAGTTTGTCGAAACTATTCCTTTGATTTTACATAGACCGGAAGCACAACTGATTGTTCTAGTCGACAGTCAAGTGCATTGTTTTTCTAACACCAGTTTAAATCATTGAACGGAAACTCTGTCCGAAGCAAGGGATCTTCAACAACACCTCCCCCCCTACCACCCGCCGTGCAGGGTCAGCAGGGTGACAAAAGATTCAAATTAGTCAAACACTGACTTCCAACGAAGACAATGAGATCCCGACGTTGTAAGAACTTCCTGGAAAGCGGACTCCAATGGATCGAAAGTTACACAGTATTTGAAAAGTCGGACGCAATGGAAAACTTATTATTTAAAAATGTTATTTAGAAATCACCATGCAAACATGAATAATGTAAATAAGCTACAACAATTCTCAGAGATTACCTCAGTCTCTACTTGGCACAAAATTGGTTCTGTCATTATACCTATCTCTGAGAAAACTATATATCGTTTGCGGTGTCTAGCACCGCACAGAGTAAAACTCTCATTCATATCATATCACTCATCACGAGCATTATATAGCAATATTAATACTCTCACAATAGTCACGGACTCGAATACCCTATAAGAACTTCAACATTATACTTTAAGTTGAGTTTACTACGCCCAGCGTCGTATTGTTATAGTACGGCGCCTAGCGTCGTACTGTGATTGTACGGCGCCTAGCGTCGTAATGAGTGGAGTACTAACGATAATTTTAACGGCACTTACCGGCACTAACGAAGCACTAACGAACTGCTATCTCCAAATTTTGATTTTTAATAAGTGGGGGGCCAGCGTGAAGTTGGCCCCCCATTATTGTACGGCGCCTAGCGTCGTAATGAGTGGAGTACTAACGATAATTTTAACGGCACTTACCGGCACTAACGAAGCACTAACGAACTGCTATCTTCAAATTTTGATTTTTAATAAGTGGGGGGCCAGCGTGAAGTTGGCCCCCCAATATTGTACGGCGCCTAGCGTCGTAATGAGTGGAGTACTAACGATAATTTTAACGGCACTTACCGGCACTAACGAAGCACTAACGAACTGCTATCTTCAAATTTTGATTTTTAATAAGTGGGGGGCCAGCGTGAAGTTGGCCCCCCAATATTGTACGGCGCCTAGCGTCGTAATGAGTGGAGTACTAACGATAATTTTAACGGCACTTACCGGCACTAACGAAGCACTAACGAACTGCTATCTCCAAATTTTGATTTTTAATAAGTGGGGGGCCAGCGTGAAGTTGGCCCCCCAATATTGTACGGCGCCTAGCGTCGTAATGAGTGGAGTACTAACGATAATTTTAACGGCACTTACCGGCACTAACGAAGCACTAACGAACTGCTATCTCCAAATTTTGATTTTTAATAAGTGGGGGGCCAACTTCACGCACGTTGGGTTAGGTTATGCTGTTGTAAGTAGATGGTAGTTTGACTTTGATTTTAACGTGTGATATTTGTCTTTTTCCGTTTCCGGTTTTGTTATCTCATTCTGATTGGCTGCCCGTCAGAATGTGGGCGTGGCCTGACGTAGCTTACGTAAAATTGTTGAATCTTGGTCAAGTCTTGCGGGCTACGGGCTACGGCTGCGGGTTGCGTGTTGCGGGTATGTCGATTGTGAGCGGGTGCATTGGTATGCATTGTTTCAACTTTTCACGCAGTTGCGCTTACGGGTTGCGGCTGCGGGTTATGTCAATTGTGCATGGGCCTTTAAATGCACCGAATACATTTCAATTAATATTGTATACCCACTAAAATATAGCAATAGATATAATACTTTGTTGTGTATGAAATCTAGATATAACAATCATACCTTCAATCCTCTTCCAATGGTTTCGAAGCTTCCTTACGGAAATCAATGGCAAAACGTTGGTCAAATCTTCCTCCTGGATGAGATCTGCACGCAAGTCGTTTCTTGTAACGACACCCAAGTTTCGTAATGAGTCGAGGAGTCGCTGCAGATCATCGGCATTTATTGTTGGCAGTACTGATGTTATGGCAAGGGAAATTTCATCATTCTCCATGGTTGTCTTTTAAACACAACTCAAATTATCAAAATTATCACAATTCAAAATTAGCAAAATTTGAAATAACAGCATTCCTAGCGATACACCACAGGGGAAATTAACAGTAGTTGTTACCAGGGTCCTGTTCTTAATTTTTTATTTCTAAGAAAAAGTTCGGTTCCGGTTCCTTTCATAGAGGTTCTGGGTCCCAGTTCCGGGTCTCAAGGTAAAAAATAAATAGATTGGTTCCAAAATTATAAGGGTTGTCAAAGGGTTCCGCTTCGGGTCACTGGTTATTACCACAGAATATAAATACAAGCATGCTAGAAAAGTGCTTACATGGAAAATGAGCATGAAGTGCATGAAAGACACATGTGGCTGTTATGTAAACGACTATACACCAACTACGGAGTGTTTGAGAGAGAGGTACAATTCATTTTTAATGGAGTAGGCTGGTAAGCAGTAATAATCTAACAACTCGTTCGGAGACATGCACTCAAAGTGATCTTCCAGCTTCTTTTCTACTTTGTACAATCCAGTTTGAAAGCAGTGAATGGCTCTGTACACACTTAATACTAGGAACACTGATTGTTACCCGTCAACACAATGGCTAATTCACCGTAAGTGATTTCCTCACTCTTTAAGAACACCCACATATCTTTCTTATAGATGATTCCATTTACAACAATGCTATTCACCTCAAACCATTGCATGGAACTACAATCTACTTCAAACTTTAATAGTCTAGGGATATTTACCCTAAAACTGTAAATATCAACTGGTGTAGGATTGGAATAACTTGTGCTAGAACCATAATATAGATCTGATGATATGTAGGCAAAGTGAAGTTGATGTTTCTTCCCAACTGTTTTTGTTATGTTAATGAAGTTCTTTGAAGCCCGAGCTACGCGTTTAAAATACGAGTGCTTACTTTCAAATCTGAGTGTCCAAACACGTATTAGTGGACCGAATTGCAATATAAGACTGGGATAATGACACATGTAATGGTGCTTTGGCCTTAAAGAAACATTCGGAAACATACTCTGCCGAGTTTCCAGGTATTCATTTATAATCACTTGGAGATATGCTACTTGACTTTGGGCAATTGATGGGGCACAGACAAACTCGCATATAGCCTTCAATTTGAGAATCTGCCTCCAAGAGGGGTCATCATAATCAAGTATATAGTCATAAACAATACAAGGTAGTAATCTCAAGAAACACCAGTTTTGAGCAATTGTGCCACGAAGTCTGCTTGATGTTGATAATAGAGTACAGGGTTTATTGTTTGCATCTCTGCCCAAGTAGTTAAATGAATCAATACGCCTATTTAAGGTGTCATAAGAGAACCACTTTTTTTCTTTTACAAGACTTTTAATATAAAGTACCAGATCGTATGCTACTACTCCTTCATACAAATCATGACCTAAGCATGGCGGCATACCTGGATTGCAAACATGATAATGCTCGAGGACATTGAAAATTGAATCAGACTTAATACCTTCGTGAGACGTGATTTCACTTTCACCTCCGAGATGAGATAAGGAGTTCGTGTAAGTCGCTGGTGTGCGCAAATTCTTTACATTGTAGGGAGTTTCATGAAATTCTCTACTGGTCATTGGGCAATACCGGCAGAAATACTCGGCTCTGAAGCTGGCTACGAAACCACCAATAATGTGAGAACCTAAATTGTCTCCTAACATAAATTTCACATGTGCTTTCACATTTCCTCCTTTATAAGATATACCATCATTCTCTAGTGATTGCAGATCAGCTATCAAGTTCTTGAAAACTGCACTTCCTCCAAATGAGTTGAAATATTTATTTTTACATAGTATCAGCAAATGTATTGAGTCTACTTGACTACGGTTCTCTGGACGTTAGTTTCCCAGTGTAAAATAAGTAGCCAAAATTTTGTGTTTGTTTTTGCAGATCCTAATGGATTGGGTACCTCAAACTCATCTTCATATAAAATAATGTCCAACGTTATTTCCTCGGAATCACGTTTCTTACTTCTTGCAATCTTTCCATCTGTGTAATCAGTTAAAACATCTGGATTGGTTTCTCGGATACCTTCATCAATTTGATCCTGTATTGATTTATCATTTAATAATATATCCAGTGTTGACTTGTTGGGAACATATTGACAATATCGTGACACTCCAGAAATGTCTTTACCTAAAAACACATTCTCAGGTTCAATATATTTAAAATTATTTTTGAAGTACTCCTGTCTCTTATGAACAGTTTGAAAATTAGCAGATGCAACAGTCGAGTATTCATTATTATGCACATTGAACAAGATGTCATCAGCCATGCAGTCCTTCGTTATCCTTGCTGACTCATCTTCTGTTAATCCAGCAGCTAGAAGTGACTTTCGTAATTTGCTAGTCAAATGATCGTGAATAATTCCTGTCAGAGTTTTCAGGTCAGTGGCAATAGACTGAACAGTGGAAGATGGTAATAAATAAACTGATTCTAGTTTTAAATAGAATTTTGCAATTTGGTCTTCGAGCAACCCTGAAGGAATTGTTTCCTGTGTAGCATCAGCATTACTACTACCAATAAATTCCAAAGTCGGTTCAATGTTAATGTGATCATATTCATCATTCAAGAAGTTTTCATCTGATGTTTCACTTTGTTGTCCTAAACTATTTTCTGCTGAAGGGAGAGTAGCAGATTTGTAGTATTTATGATATCGTGAGACATGAGTACTGAAAGTAGATTTCTTTGAAAAATTGTTTTTAAAACCACAATTTGGAAATGGACATTTAACCGAGTCACCACTGGTCAGGTGAACTTTTAAATGTTTAATTAAATCATACATTGAGTTGCACCTTTTAAAACACAGTATTTCTTTACATTTAAATTCATCGAGAACGGTGTTATTTTTTAATACATCAAGTGTCCTGAAATTTGTTGAAGCGCGTCCACTATGTTTCCTTGAAATGTGAATTTTTAAAGCGACGTAGGTTGAACGTTTGGCTAAACAACCGACTACGTAGCAATGAAAATGAAAATTTCTATCAAGTGAGTGTAAGCGCTGATGTTTACAAAAACCCTCCACGTTCCTACTTTCGGCCCCACACCGCATGCATGTTAATAAGTTATTTGGCCCAGGATTGACTTCCACACCACCAATGACTAAAAGGATCATGAGTACATGAATTAATTCTATACCAAAACCTCCATGAATAGGATCCCGTAAAAGCTTGTGAATGCTATCTGTAATAGTCTTGCATCTACCCCCAGCAAAGGTTCCAATGAGAGCTCGCCAAACAGTCAAGCTAATACCCATTTTACCTACTAGGTAACACGAATGAGTACTGCGTACGAATGAACAGCTAAACAACGGTATTGTCCTGACCCAACTCTGAAAAACAAAATGTACAACAATAATTAACATTCAGAAATGTCTCCTCATACCTACCTACTAGGGAGTACCTACACACTGACGACACACTGAATTCCACAATTAAATATATTGTGTAGTATTATTTATAAACAATTAATAAATAACTTTTTCTTAGGCCGATAAGTAAGGCCGGACCAACTTTGGATAAGCTTTATCGATAGTTGGTGGGCAAATAGCCAATGAATCCATTTGGCGCGTATTCCACAGCCAATAGGATTCACCAAATTCCACTAACCATTGATAGTTAACTTAGGCCCGGTTGTACGATGTCCCGATAAGTAAGATAAAGTTCACTTTAGCCTAAAGTGGACATTAGCGGTCTAGATGGCTAGGTATGTTTCATTGGCTATTGCCATGGTTTCAGGCGATAAATCCTACACTGTAGTAAAATATTGTAATTTTGCATAGACATTGTAGCGTTTAATATACAATTATGTATATGTTTTTTCAAATTACACTGACAATATTGCTAATTTTAGTTTAGGGCTACAAAGTATCATTTAAATTATCATGAAAGTTGTACATTTTAAACGAAATTGTTGTGTTAAATAAACACAGGCTGAGAAGAGTAAAAGATAATAGTCCAGTTGCAACTAAAATATCATACAATGTGCCCTTTTCTACCTGAACGCGTTAGCCCTCTTACTAATGATCACGGATGTCAACTGACATCTCCGCTGAGCCGGCAATTAGACAGTGACAGGAGATAACTTCACAGGTATACATCCGCTGTAATTTTAACAGTCCGATGTATGGTATTTTATTGCACATCTAAAATGACGGTAAGTAATAAAGAGACATAACTTACAGACTAATGGAATTTATAAACGCTATAATTATTATGTTCATAACTCGTGAAAATTAATTTTGCCCACAAACACAACTTTCTAAAGGTGGATTCACACCGCCGTTCCAAACCTGCCAAGTTTGCCGAAGTTCCGAATCGCCGTTCCAAAAACTCCCGTGTGAACTATGACAGTTTGGAACTCAATCTTCGCAGTTCGAATCTTTTCATAGTTCACACGGGAGTTTTTGGAACGGTGATTCGGAACTATTGCAAACTTGGGAAGTTCGGAACGGCCGTGTGAATCCACCTTAACTCAACTGATCGAGAACAGTTTCAACCGCTCTGTTCCTCACTTGGCGCCGTGGTCCCGGGGTTAGCGCTATGAGGTTCTACACACAAGATCGCAGGTTCGAGGCCGGTTGGGGTGAAATAATTTGTATTAGTGTATTAACCATACTTAAAATTGTCCATGCAATTCCGTTTACAGAAATGAAATCTGATTAAAACTGGTTGAGTAATCAATAATTTTTATTTTTTTGGTTGTAACATAACACTACATGCATTTGTAATTTTAACAATACAATGTAGTGATATAATTCCAATGATGTTTTGACAAATAAAGGGGTCAGTGTTGTTTTAATACATGTACCTGGTTGACTAAAAATTCATGAACTGTCAAAGTAAAATAACACTACATGCATTTGTAATTTTAACAATACAATGTAGTGTCAATTTTACATATAATGTATTGGAGAACCTGGCTGCCATATACAGTATATGTAAAATAACATTGGAATTTTTAACAGTGTACCGCTAACTTTATCGGAACTTGGTACAACCAGGCCTTAATCCAACGTTGGTCCTACCGGTGGTCCTACCCGGCCTAAGATGAAGTTCACTTTAGACTAAAGTGGATTTGATCGGTCTAGAAAGCTGTGTTTCATTAGCCGTTGCCAGGTTTCAGCCGATAAATCCTACCGCTAACTTTGTCGGGACATTGTAGGTACAACCGGGTCTTAGTAGGTACCTACTACTTACTGCAGACACTACCTACTGTATTCGATGAAGTCATATAATATTAATTAATTAATGAATAATGATTATCATGAAATGGCTGACCGCTATGACAGCGGATTGGCCCAATATAAGTCATCTAGGTAGCACAGCTAAATAATTGTTAGGTTTGGTGTAGGCTAGCAATAGCTCGTTGTAGGTACAAGAAACAACCAAATGAAATAATAATTTACATCAAAAGCATGTACCTATTCTATTAATTTACCTTTTATGTGCAAAAGTCCAGACGAAATGCCATGCTCTTAGCATTTAGCGCCGGTCACCATGATCAAATGATGGATGGAAGAGAACTGATGCTGCCATAACACAAATTCAAAACTCCCTGCACACTCAAATGTTTTATTATTGTAAAATGTTAATATAATAGGCAACATACTCTGATAGTTCAAATATTTAATTTATTCTATTATAAATGTCAAATCATACCCAAATTATCTTTTAATAATAACTAATTTAAAGATAATAAACTTACTTTAATGCTGGGGTGAAGTTATCACGTTGGCTACCACTGGCATTTTCAGAGACGAATCAGAGTAAGCCCCTGGACTTCCAACCAATCACAAAAATGCGCGGCGTTATTTTAAATTGGTCCAACGGTTAAAGCTGAGTTTTCCATTAGAATAATTATGAAAACGCTCGTTGTAACACGTTGATGAGCGAACACGGACTTTCCGTGATTGCGGCATATATATAATAAATACGCTAAATACACTTTATTTTATTTCTTTTATATAATTACCCACATTATTAGGATTATTTATTGAAATGAATGTTAATGTGAATTAATTTATTTTATTTTATTTTATATCATTACCTATTATTATTATTAGGTACTTATCTTATACCCTCAATTCTGGAACCCTCCAGTAAAGGGTCAATTGTTATCACATGTAAATTTATGATAAACGGAAATCAATCAATCAAATCAATCATCATTTGGCTCCCAAATGGTAAAAATAACTGCATTCAAATAAGTCAAACATTTTGATTAGTATGCCAAGTACAAGTAATGGATGAATCAAGGCTAATTTTACGTCCTTTATAGAGAGTATGTGTATTTCATAAAACTTAAAAATGTCAATATTTTCCGTAATAATGCGGAAATCAACATATTTTAACAAAAATTTCCTTTCGTGTTTTTTTACAAATCTTGTTCCGTAAATATACATATTGCCCGTTTTATTATCCGTAAAAATACGGAATATCCCAAATTTCACGGAATTTTCCGTCAAATGAATTTACAAATAAACTTTCCGTTGATTTACATGATAATTCCGTATAACTCTCCGTAAATTTACAGAAATTTCTCACAGTGTAGCAGCCATAGAAAAATGAGTGGAAAGTTCCACCCACTGATCGGTTACTCAAGCCACTGCCTCGTATCTCGACAACCATCGGGTTTGTGAGAGCTGCACGATTTTCAGTGGCCTGGCATCGTTGTTAATAAGTCCATATATCTCCTTGTACTTGAGTTGCCTCAAAGAACTGCAGCTGAACCAGCTGTAGGTTTCTTTTAACATATACTTTACTGCGCTTGGTAGTTCTTCTGAAGCCTTTGAGCTACACAGGTGAATGGAGTGACATACACACTTAATTAACTGCACATTCGGAACCATTTCCCTAATAGCCGAGCAGCAACAGACCTCTATCTCGTCAAATAAAGAAGTTTGTCACATCGGTCTTATAATAAGCTGAAAATTTGCACAAATGTTATTTACCACCTAACTCATCCACCATTAAAAAAAAAAAAAAAACTTCACCGGAAGCCACCCAAAAAAATTAAAAACAAAAAAATATTTACCACTATGGAACCCGGCCATTTCAGACATACAATGCGATATCCACGAAAGTAATTGGTATAAAATTATGAAAAAAATACAGGATACCAAAAACATACTGGCGAAAACATTGGTGCAGATGTGATTGGCCACCAAAATGTTTTTGTTTTGATTGTATGTAATTTTAAAACTATCACAGACATACAATTTTTTTGACCGCACTTAGTTTGTATTTTAATCGTTAGAGAAAAATTTCTCGCGATGACCTATTATTTATTTGGGTGGAAAATGAAGAGCATATATCCATGAAGTTTTGTGATTTTTTTCAGATTTATTGGGCGAGATCTAATTAGTGAAATGGTATTTTTAGTTTGGTTCTCGCGGAAAGGTTTTCCTCCCGCGCTGCGCCTGATCTGACAATACACATTTACGCATTAGGTTTGGAAGGTTCGAGCGTTCGATGTACAAATGACTTTATAATTGATAACTTTTACTCTGGTCTGGTGCAGTATAAAATCTGTAAAAATATGTTCGTAAACATCGATCTCACACTGTAAACAAACTTCGTGTTCGTTTTCAATTATTTTGAGAGATGTAAAATAAGAAACTATTTCAGTATGAAATGTGAGCTGTGAGCTCATAGCGCGTCGTAAATAATTTTCATGATTCGTTTAAGAGGTTTTCTAGGCAATAACACTCATTTATTATTGTATTACGATACCGGTATATGTTGCTGATGTTGTTATTGTCAGTTGTGTAATCCATTTTTTGTTGTCGACTAAATATCATGATCCCACTGCTGTCCTGCGGTATGTTGTGTTACAGGATGATCCATTCAGTTCAGAACATTCCTGTAGGAATGATGTACATTTCCGATCGCACAGTTTTCAAAGTGCAGTGAAAGTGTTTTGCTTGTAGTGTATAGCTATAGTGTATTATGCTATAGTGCATATAGTGTATAGCTATTTGCGTATAATCTGTTACCTACCATCTAATAATTCTATATTTTCAAATGTGTGGGTAGTCATACGTGACTGATAGAATCTTTTCTCAAATATAGAGAAAGAAGATGGCCAATGCCACATATCTGAATAAACCATCAAGATCATCAGATAAATCAGAAGATATTTGCTTAGAACCAATCGTGGAACAAACCACCGACCACGATTCATGTGTATTTTGTTATATTATAAATTGACTAAAAATGACACCATAGTTAAAATCACAAAAAAGGACTGCTGTCTCTCATCCAAGCTTGCAGGTTTTTCGTCGTCAAGCTTTATGATCTGACCAACAAGTTCAAGAAATATCACAATTCACTTAATTCATTACGATGCAAGATAGCCGTCAATAAAACATCGTCAATCGCCAACCTGCCGTCATTTAAACAGCACGTGCGCCGAGCTGCGTGGCAGTGTCACACGTGGACCAGCTCACACGTGCAATTCCCCGACGTGCGAAGTACGTTGCCATGGTGATCAGAACTTCGCTGACATAGAAATTAACATTAGCTAATTAATTATCTAAAGCCCCATTTACACGGTGCAATTTCTTGTACAACTTCTGTGGCACAGACGTTCTGCTCGTGCGCAGTATCACTTTTGATATGATAAAGGGAATCTGCACATGTGCAGAACTTCTGTGACACAGAAGTTGTTCACGAAGAAACTCTCAAGTGGATTTCTCATGCCGGTGTACTTTGAGGGTCCGTCTGCAATGGCGATGCTGCAGCAGTTCTTCTGCAGCTGTAAATCTAAGACAGACTGCAGCAAATCTTAATTGCTAGTTCTTCTTTCTTGAGGTATTTAAATATAATAAGCACAATGTAAAGACTTACACTCAAGATTAATGTATTTTTTAATGAAATATTTCGTTTTTTTTTACAAAAACCTTCATCAGTCATTACTTCAAAAACTAAAAACAAACAAGGTTGAGAAAATTGACAGGCTTCCTCAATTCATAAAAACAAGGCCATTCGACTAAGTATCCAAAAAAAAATTTACCTAACATTAAAAGAAAATTAATATCTAACTAACTTCAAGAATGATTAAATTTATATAAAACATGTTCCCTAATGGTTTCGTTCCAAATATTATCAAATTCTAAACTACCCTGGCTGATAACTCCGATATTTTCTTTCTTCAAACACTCCATTATCGCTGTCTCCTTAAACTTCCTCTTGTACCAATTCTCTTCTTTAATAATTTTCTTCGTTTTATTCCAATCTATGTCGTGATTGAATTCAACAGTATGATCTGCTACTAGAGATTTTTTAGTGTTACATCCCAAGGCTCTTTCTTCTTGTTTTTAATGTTGCATTTGTGTTCTCTGAGCCTTATTCCTAAAGGGCGTTTTGATTCCCCTATGTAGACATCTCCGCATTGGCATTCCAACCCATATATCCAATTCTTTGACATTTGAAGAACATCATTTGGCTTAACTTTCATTAATGAATTTTTAAACGTAAAAGTTGATTTAAAGGTGGTTCTAACGTTATATTTATAAAGAATTCTTCTGATGTGATTTGACATATTTGGAATATATTCAATGGATATTGTATTTACTGGTTCTTCTCTTCGTGCTCTTGGAGTTTCGCACTGTCGGATTACTTTTGAAATTTGTCGATTTGAATAACCATTCAATATAAAGGCTTGTCTAATTATTTCCAATTCTTCTTGTTTATCCGATTCTTCGGTACAGTGAGAATTCATTCTATTGATTAGGCATTTCAGTGTACTTTCTTTTATAATATTACCATGGTTAGATCTTGAATTTATATACTGGTTAGTGTGTGTTTCTTTCCTGTAGATTTTTGAAGATAATTTTTGATCGGAGCGGGTTATGGCGAAATCTAGAAAATTAATATGTTTTTCTATTTCTTTTTCAATTGTAAATTTAATGGATGGATGTTCTAAATTAATTGCTTCAAAGAATTCTTCCATTTTTTGATCTCCATGATTCCATATAACGAAAATATCGTCTACATATCGACACCAAATATTAGGTTTTAATATGCTTTTGTCAATAAAATTTTCTTCTAAGTTGGCCATAAAAATCTAAATCTAAAATCTAAATCTAAATCTAAAATTTAAATCTGTCACATGTCCATGTTTCACAAATAATCTCGAGTGCACTGACGTGTGTCGGTGTACACGCGAGTGCTACAACCCTCACAACGCAGACGATCTTAGCGACTGATCCCCCTCTTCGTGTAAAATGTACAATTAAATCGTATGTATTTGCACTTATTTATTTAGGGCCGGTATAACCAAAGTTAATCTGAGCCGGATTAACTAAATATTGGATTTAATTGGCGGCACAGCCAATCAGATACCTCAAAATGAGTGAAACAATTGAATTTAATCCAAAAGTTAGTTAATACAGCACAATTTAACTTTGGTTATTCCGGGCCTTATAAATTAATATTTTAATTTAGACAATAATTAGGTTATAATTACAGGTAAAATATCACTCTATAACTTATTTTACTTTTTGCTACATAGTGCATAAATAATGCACATTGTTAACGATGTCATTATATTATGTATGTATACCTACATACAGTGAGTGACAAAAACATACAATGAAAAGATCACGTTTTTACTTTCGAGTAAACTTGTATGTATAAAGTAAAGTAATTGTGACTCAACTGTTTATTATAAAGGCTGTATTGTTAAGTTTATTATGACAGACTATAAAATCATAAAATGTGTCGAGTGGTTATGGCTTCGAACCTTCCTAATTCCTAACGCGCACTATTGCGTAAATGTGTTTTGTCAGGCCAGGCGCATGCGGGAGAAGAGAAGCCTTCCGCGAGGACCAAACTAAAAATACCATTTCACTAATTAGATCGCGTCCAATAAATCTGAAAAAAATCACAAAACTTCATAGATATGTACTCTTCATTTTCCACCCAAATAAATAATAGGTCATCGCGAGAAATTTTTCTCTAACGATTAAAATACAAACTAAGTGCGGTCAAAAAAATTGTATGTCTGTGATAGTTTTAAAATTACATACAATCAAAACAAAAACATTTTGGCCAATGACATCTGCACCAATGTCTTCGCCAGTATGTTTTTGGTATCCTGTATTTTTTTCATAATTTTATTTCAATTACTTTCGTGGATATCGCATTGTATATCTGAAATGGTCTGGTTCCATAGTGGTAAATATTTTTTTGTTTTTAATTTTTTTGGGTGGCTTCCGGTAATTTTTTTTTGTTTTTTTTTGAATGGTGGATGAGTTAGGTGGTAAATAACATTTGTGCAAATTTTCAGCTTATTATAAGACCGATGTGACAAAAGTCGAATTTTAATTCTGTTGCTGCACGGCTATAATCAATGTGAAAACGGAATGGTTCCTTCCGCACAAATTACTCCCTCCATCTGTGCCAAGACCTACGATATTTGTCAGCTTTAATCCGACGGTCTTCAAATATTTACAAAGACCATCAAACAGATCGTTAGCTGTGGCACGTTCAACTTCAATTATCCCTAAATAGTCGGTCGCTATTTTCTGTTGCTTAATACTAAAATATCTTACACATAAACACATGTATTTACAGACTGAAATATCAGTCGACTCGTCGATGATGAGCGAGTACCCATTGTCTCCTATGTCACTTATTAGTTCTGATAGCATTGACGGCGCGAGCACTGATTTTATAATTGCTGTACATTTTGTTCGATGAAGTCTTAAATTTTCAAGTCGGCTGCCAACGCCGTTTCGCTTGAGGATTTCTCCCAGGGGGTCGATGCTTCGAATGGAACTGTGCATTGCGATGTGCAATGACAGTTCCAAATCGGTCATTTTAGACAATTTCGAAATGGTGCTCGTGGTTGATACACCTATAATGTTAGCACCTTTCCGATGTCCTGATTCCGAAAAGTTCCAACTTGCTTTTTGGGCAGGGGGAAATTTTCTTTTAACAATTAAGTCAATAAATAAAAATTGTTTTTATTCCGGTACTGTGTGGACGGACTGTCGCTTAGGAAGTGAAGAATATTAACATTAGAAATATGAAAAGGAAATGTTGGAGGATGGGGTTGAGGTGAGCCCATATTGCAGTTGGGTCATGCCTCACGTTTTGAGACAGAGAACAGAAGGACGTAGTGATCAGATGGTCATCGGTAGCTTCTCTATGGTAAAACACGCCAGTGTGCAACGTCACTTGTTTGCGTGCTGCACCAAAGTGGACAGCTTGAATTTCCTCCGAATATTTACACGAATAGTTCTCGAAAAAATCGATGTGTACCACCAGAACTTCGTGTTCGGTCATGGTCTTGTATTGGAGGCGTATGTTCCCCACATAAACCATAAACCGTGGGAAAGTGTTCTCTAACAAATCAACCAAATCCCCAATGGTCGATTCCAAAATCACATTAGCATTAAACTTTACTTCGGTTTCTTTACCCTTGATTGTTCTCTTCTCTTTCTTCAGAACCCACCGTGAAAACTTCACTGTGTCATTCACACTGGCAGTGAAATCATTGTAGCTAATAATTTTATTTCTGATACATTGCATTTCATAAGAATCAAGTCCTTTATCTTTAACTTCATTGCTTCTCTCATAAAATTTTACCAAAAATCTCTCAATTTTAATTTGTTTCCAGAAACTATTTGAGTGAAATGTTTGAGAATCCAGGAACAGTCTATTAGAGTTGAAGATAAAGTTGTATGACTTTGAACTTGCGGTTCTATAATGTCAGGTGTTAGTTCTATTTGACATGGACATACCACAGCAGGCACTAGCGTCTTCGCCCTTGGTCGGGGGGCCTCGGGGGCGATGACCTTTGGGCCGGGGGCAACGATCTTCGGGGGACGATCCTGGGCGGCCTGGTCGATGGCAGGGGCCTGGCCAGTCACCTCGTCGCCTCATAATGTATTTGTTCTATGTCCAATTTTCACTTTTTCTGAGTTAAATATTTTATATTTTTTTTCAGAGTTCATTTGTTCTATGTCCACAGAGTGTATATCGGAATTCATAATAAATTTTAATAGAGAAGCCGAAAACACTAGGTTTATGTCCACACATACACTTCTTGAATATTTATTTGGTTTAAGTCCATGAAAAACCATCAAGTGTTCTATGTCCATGGACATAGAACAAATGTAATGGAAATCGACATAGAATCAATAGAATGGACATAGAAATCGTATCACACAATATAGCTATATTCTAGAACTCAATTACGTAGAGTGCTATAAATTAAGTAGGAAATATAATTTTGTTCGAATCAAGTCATAATCATGTTCAAGATTCAATTTAACGTGTGAATAATTGGACATAAACCATTATTTTTAACACAAACGTCAAACCCCAAAGATGCAATTGTTCTATGTCCATTTTTAGGGTGCATTTCTGAAGCCCCATGGGGTATTGCAAACAAATCTTATGTATCAATATGTAATTTATATACGTATGGATACATAAGTGCCAAAATTTTAGGATTTACAAAGTATTATACATGTCTAATCAATTGTCAAACTTCAACCCTCGTTTTCTCGAAACAGCAATTGTTGGACATAGAACAAATACATTATGAGGCGACGACCTGTAATAGATAATGTCAGGTCGTTAAACCCCCATGTATCGTAAATTGCTAAGTCTTGAAGTTTTAATTTGTACATTTCTTGGCAGTGAAGGCGAGCTGTATGAACAGTGAGTGGTATTATAGGTAGTAGGTAGTAGTAAATAAATAGCCTTTGAGGGATGAGATTCTAATTCAACCACTCGAATATGGCCCAGTTTTTCAATACCTACTCTGCTAAATTTAAACAATTGATTAGGTACTACGTAGGTATTCGATTGCCATTGCAACATTCCTAGAATAACCACTAATGAAACCTTAATAATTGTTACGCAAAGCAGAGAAAAACTGGGCTCAAATCAGTCCGACATTCCGATGTTTGAGAAAACATCCGAGGTTTTTTTTGCCGGGTGTTTGCAAGCTATCATGTTGATCACGTACCGAGACTGGAGCCGCCTCCAGAGCCTGGATGATGGCTTCGAGCTTTGTGCCGTCGCGACATTTACACGCCCGCAGTAACACCAAACAAACACTTCACTCACATTATCAACTTTTATAAATGGTTCAGAAGGCATGATTCTAGTCATTAGCCTAGTCTAATGGTTTGGATAATATCAAAGTGTTAACCTAGTCTAATGGATTCGGATCAAGTTTGGATGAGATATCGAAGTGATTAAGTCTAATAGATTCGTATGGTTTGGAAGAGATATCAATGTGTTTACCTTGGCTACTGGTTCCGCTGGGCCCGGCCCCGCTCCGATGTTCGAGCCTCTCTCTCTTCCATTGACGCCACTGAAACAAGCAACAGGTCGTCACTTTCAGATGTCAGTCCAGTTGCAGTCGGTCAGACTCCAAGTAGAAATATAACAAGTAATTCACGCTAACTCACATAGCTCTTGTAGACTCATCATTGATAATAACATGGATGATTCACCAAGGAACATCAAGTTACAAGTCATTTACATTTATTCACATACCATTTTATGTTTTGCCAAGTGTATACAGTCACAAATCATAAAGCTGTATTATGACCGAAACAGATCGGCTGCTTGTTAGGTTCCTTGACAATCAATCCTTGTTATCATCAATGAAACCAGTCCTAATCAGATCTGATCTTCTTTTCACTTCATGATTCCTACTAGGTACCTATCACTTTCCTTTGCTCTAACATTACTGAACAAAACTGCGTATTTTTTCCGCATGATTAAATGGGCACTATTCTTACGTATGATCTGTATAGTAGTGACGTCAGGGAATGGGATGAATAACCAATGGGATCATTTTCCGTACAAAACGCATATCAAATCGGATGCAGTACGCTGGCTCGGTGCCTTTCCATGCTCCGTCATCGTCCGTCAACATCCGATGAAAACGACAGAATGCTATCACGTGAGCCGTCTCGACCAATCCATCCCCGTCCGAGATTTTAGGGGATAGCTCTGATTGGTCGAGACGGGTCACGTGATCGCATTCTGTCGTTTTTGTCAGACGGTGACGGAGCATGGAAATCCACCTTAACACTGCGATTTCTTAGTTATTTAGATAGTTATACCTAATGATCAATCAATTAGTATTGGAGATGATTTCGCTTGAGACTTTGCTTTTATCAAATGTTTGGCTTCTTACCTTCAGCCTTCCTCCGCTTCCCCCGGCTTCTCACAGCGCTTTCGATTACCTCTATCGCTCATTGCCTTAGGTATAGTTACTGAAAATAATGTTCAAATGTTAGTTTAAAAGGTATTTTTTGTACCTACTGTGTAGGTATAGGTATGTACACTTCTGTACCTACCTACCTAGAGAACTCCTGTGTTTCATATCTAGGTAGGTAGGTACCTACCTAAGCCGAACATCAACTAGGTAGGTACCTAGGTTAGGTAGGTAGGTACACTTGGCCAAACAAAACTTGAACGTTCAATAAATCTGATAGGCTGATAAATGTAAGATCGCACCATCAGAAGTCAGTCTAAGCGATCTCATTGAACGTTCAAGTTTTGTTTGGCCGAGTGTACCTACTACATGATTCGGTGAAATTACTAGTAGGTAGCTATAGCAAAT
Organism: Leuctra nigra; assembly: GCA_934045905.1. Taxonomy (NCBI): domain Eukaryota; kingdom Metazoa; phylum Arthropoda; class Insecta; order Plecoptera; family Leuctridae; genus Leuctra; species Leuctra nigra. Next base: position 43,104,316 of record OW203764.1, on the reverse strand, counting down.
ACATTAATATAACCTAGAGTAGGTAGAGTAGGTAAGTACTTTACTTACCTAGTCAAATAAGCGCTGATGATGATAATACGGATAAAAAACCTACTAGGTAGTAGAACTAAAACTATACTAATAACTAACTAATTTTTTTGTGGTTTTTATTTTTTAACAATGAATATAAGAGAGAATTTCGGCTGAAAATATTTTTCCAGATATTTTCATACTAATCCCTACTTGAGATGAAACTTGATCTTGCAAGAGACAAACTGAATAGTGAATAACTTGTTTAACAAAACCTGATTTTTTGTTCCGTTAACTCTCGTCTAACTCTATGCTTGAACTCTCTACAGACCGAGACACCATCAGTGTTTCTTTTAGGCCGAGAAAGACAACATTGCAAGGTGAGCGCGCAATGAAGTCTTTCTCGACCTAACAGAACAACTGACGGTGTCTCGGTCTGTAGAGAGTTCAAACATAGGAAAAACGAACTGTAGCATGAAGCATTTCAACACTACTACTTCTTTGGTTGTTGGTATCCCTGATAATTTCTGAGCAAGGTGCTGTCAGTTTCACAGCTGGTTGTGAAAAAATCTGGTTTTGTCAAATGACAATAGTCACCCCCTCTGACGTTACCTACAAACCTATGACAAATTTAAAAATTAAAGTACATATTTTTACAAACAGATCATTTTTACTTCATTAATAATGGTAGCATGTGTTTTATGTACACTTTTGATAATGTAGACACAAGATTATGAATAAAAATATTGTCTCTTTCCACATATACAATTGAACAAGAATTATCAAAATCTGCATATACAATAAAATGACACTTGTTAACTTTTAATACCTCCATCCCCAACTGTACTTGTCCGTAATACGGATGTTTTTGTTTTAATGTCGCGAGACCATTGACGAAACATATGAAGGGGCAGAAATCAAGGGTTTGTCTGGCAGACATTGTTCGGCCAACTTTGGGAGATTGGATCTCGATTAGGTAGGGCTCGTTATCAATCATCGCAATCCCATCTGGGCTGAACCCAAGCCATGGGGCATTGGGGTTGATAACGAACCCTAGTTCGACGATCTCACTTCCAGTTGCTAAAGTGTACACAGAGCGAGCTTTCGCCTCGCAAGCCAGTCCGTACCTTGTGTCGGCATTTCCTTGAAATGACGAGTTAATAATCGCTCCAATCTTCTTATCCCAGTCGGGCACTTTGTTCTTCGTGTAAGTGAAAAGACTGTAGCACGTGCTGCCAGTGATGCGTTGTTTTCTTGAACCCAGCCACACTTCCCCACGCTGTTCGACAGTGTTACTGCAAATCGCAGCAGCTTCTTCCGAACTTACATTTACAACACTGTTGTAAAATTTCAATTGTTCGGTAGACAAAAGGTCGCACTTGTTGAAGTTATGAAGCACAGGATCTTCATCTACTTTTGGAGTTCTGGCGATGATGTCCTTGAAGGCGTTGCTGACTGCGTTGCCGACTGCAGGGACGATGCTCTCTGCAGCTTCATTTCTTGGCAGCGTCGACTTCGTAAGTAGACGGGTTGAGTGGAAGTGGATGGCAGCTTCGGAGTCAGGGGCAGCTGTTAGTAGTGAACAGTACAATCAACTTGATTAGTCTTTGAAATAGTGCCGAGATGCAATGCGAGAACGAGAATGTCATCAAATTTAAGTAGGTATTAACAAAGAGCTAGAGAGAATTCAGATAATCAAAACACAGCAGCAATCAGCTTCGATAGTTGGCGGGTCCAGTTGAAGTGAATGGTAGCGCTTCGGAGTCGGGGACAGTTAGTCGTGAACAGTACAAACAACTTGATTGAAATGAGCGCAGCGATGCAATGGGAGAACAAGAATGTTGTCGAATTCGGATATTAACGAAGAGCAATTGAGTTTTCAGATGATCGTAGAAAATTAGTCGAGCCACACTACCACATGTCCACAACGCACACTTCCGCAACACAAACTTTCACAAGTCCAGCTCTTTGGCATCCATTTCATTCATTCATCTTCATCTTCATCTTCACAACTGCCTTGCAACTAAATGACATGTTTCATAGTTTTACCCTCCAGGAGTGATTTTAAGAAAAAATCATCCAACTCCTGTTCACTGCTTGTGACTTGCTGAGTGACGTAAGGAACTCCTGCCTTTTTGAAGTGGCAAGAATCAGCAATCGGTGTTGCATCATACATTTTCTTCGTGTCACCTTTCAGCTTTCCCCATTGCTGCTCCACATCCGTGCAGCTGAGATCCTCCAAATCAAGTGATCTGGAAAACAAATGTACTGGTTTAAGAATGTGTAGGTAGGTAGGTAAATAGGTGCCTAATTGGCTGCTGTCAGTGAAGTTTGAAGAAATTCAAATAAAGCTAGGTTAGAAGGTAGGTATTTAGGTATATATATATATATATATATATATATAATTAATACCAACTGCAAATTGAAAAGATTTGCCTACTGTGGGGATCGAATGATGATCATTCATCATTCATCACACTCAGATCACATCAGATCAGATCACATCAGATCAGATCACATCAGATCAGTACTCAGATCTCAGATCACGACTCAGATGGGTCGATGTAAATAAATACATACTGCAATGAGAAAAGATTTTCCTCGAGTGGGACTCGAACCATATATATATATATATATATACGTAATATAATATTACTGCAGCTTCTAATAAACAAATAACTTGTGTTGAATGAGTCATAGGTTTTACCTGTTCAGAAGCATGAGCACTGCGACCACATGTTTGCAATGTTCCAGCTCACCAGCAACACAGGAGCATTTGCAGCTTTCAATAGAAATGTTTTCCTCTTCATCAAGTTTTAAATAAACATCAATTTTATGAGGCAGTGAAGTTATTGAAGAGCTTTGCAAACATAGTGCAAACACGTGCATTGATTCTTCTGTTTGCGACTTATAACCACAACACATGATATGATTTGAGTCTAAAACACATTCCCCTTCAATATAGGGTCGTTTCCCAGTCCCCACAAAAGAATTAATTTCAACCCAACCTAATTTCCGTTACATTTTTTTATTACAATAACGAAGGTTAACAATCCAATTCTAAAACACACGAGAACCACTACTAGAACCGTTTACAGATGCACCCTTGCGACCTCCATCTTGGATCAGCTGATCGCTTCGCGCGCGCCATCTAGATTGTCTTTATAGACCGAATAATGTCATCGGAGGGAATTGGCACAGAATTAGCACATGTGCATGAATGGCATGCATATTCTTGATGGTAGACACCTGCAGTGCAGTTGCTACTATATCTTCCAGGTGCAAAAGGGCATTTCACTATCTAGAGTTGGCGGAGAGAATTTTCTCTCTAACTATACCCATCCAAACAAAAGATCCCCACATCATCATCAAGTTCCTTTCAATGAACTTCAATCAATAATAATATGTGGAATTAAACGAGCACATTACACAAAATTGAAAGCAGCTAGCTCATCCCAATGCTTATTGACAGATCTAATATTTACATGAAGAACATCTAACCATCTCCCTTCCTGAAACCAAAAGTCAATGCCATTGATGGTAGAACACTTGTTTACGTCAATAACCTCATCATCAAACCAATCAGTCATTAACTGAATACTGTTGTTGTGATAGCGGTTGGGGTGGAGGTTGTTGTTGAGAATTCGATTGCGCTGTACTGGGGTTGTTATGAAGATAATCAAGGTGACAGAAAGACGTTATCTTTATAAATTCCCTGCAAGTTTCGTCGCGGCGAACAAAAATATTGCCGTTTTTGCACCATACACACTTGCAACCGCACTCATGCGCACGTGACATTGACCTCCAGAAGAACTCGCGATAATACGGTGACAGATTCTCGTTCAAATATATTCGTCCTCTACCTTGAGGGTTGACGGAGCCGGTGACCTCGTTACTAGTGATGATCTCACGTCTCTTCTCAATAAAGAGATTCCTTTTCTTTCTGCTAAGGAATTGTACGATGATCTTTGGGGGTTTACCGTTGGCCCTCGCTTGCAGTCTGTGTGCAGCGTCGATGTCAGCAGAGTCTAGCGGTATCCCCAATTTTACACCAACTTTCTTCACTATTTCTTCAACGTCTTCACCTCTAATAAGCTCAACGTTTTCCAACTCAATATTATTTCTTCGTCCGTATTGTTCAAGAGCATTGACTTGAAAGGAAAGATCATTAATTACCTTTCCTTTCTCCTCACATTCCTTCGACAAGCGACTCACTGTATTCTTAAGTTCTTTAAATTCACCCACAATATCTTCATGAAATTTCCTAAATTCATCAACAATCGATTTAAAGTTCTCTCTCATCTCAAGCTGCAACTCACCGAAACATTTCCTCCACGCCTCCTCAAACGTGAACTGTATTTGTTCCGTATGAGTGCTGTTATTTGAAGCCTGTTTCTTCTCCTTGCCACAAGTGACGCAACGCCACTTATTCTTCACGTCTTGCGATTTGGTTGCAAAAGATTATGGATTTTTCAATCCTGCACACTTTAAATAAAAACTTCGCTTACATCCAGAACATGTAGCTAAATCACTGACATCAATAGCTTCAACGATATCACATTTGCTGCTCGACATTATACACAAAAACCAGTTTAGATAGAAGTACATCCGACCTGCTCAACAGTCAGAGAGCGAATAGTAGTAGTAGTAGCAGTAGCAGATGTAGGTAGTAATAACTTAAAGGCCGGCTGTCATTAAAATGCTAGTCTAGATCATGTTTTGAGGTAATGTAATCACATATGAGTTACCGTCTGTACGAATACAGCGCCGAAAACCGGAATGAGATGCGATATTCCAATCGGAAGTTACAGCGCGCTCAAAGTGGATAGGGATTACGTCACCGCTACGGTAGGCGTGGTTTCTCTGTAGTAGAGCTGCTAGAACCATAACGAAATAATTCAGGTTTATGGTGATAAAAATGTAGATTTTGGATATGTTGTAGAGTAAACAATACTATTTGAATTTACAAAAAAAGGATTCATTTCATATCTACCCCCGTTAGGGGGTGGCAAGGGTTCAAATTTCGAGGCAGATTTCATATCAATATTAATTCCCACGAATTGTACAAATATAAGATACCACCTAAAATTCGATAAATTGTAACAAGGTCAATAAAAAAATAAAAAAAAATAATGTTGCCCAAATTTGTAAGGGGGTGGTAAAATTTTACCCTTGGCTTTAAATATTTGCTATCATTCACAGTTCAATTTAAGATTTGAGAATTCAATCGATATATGAAATTACACGGATTAATGATACGATATGTGTTTTAAATTTAGAGCGACCTATGCTCGTAAGGCGGTGATAAGGGTTTAATGTTAGGGAATGATTTCAATTAAAAATAATTCCGATTAACTGAACAAAGACTCTACGTTAAATTGTAACAAGGTCCAAAACAAATAGTAAATTTAAAATTTTATATTGAACACAATTTGTAGGGGGAAAGGGGGGGGGGGTCGGGGATTTAAACCCCTTACTCATATTATCATCTTTTACACATGGGCCGCGCTACATTTTATGCCATGCCCAGTGGCATCAATATCTGTACTACTAATTAGTATTTAAATTAAATGAAATCTTCCCGCCCACGTCTCTCTCAACTTTTAATCCTTGCCACCCCCGTTGCGGGTAAGGATTGAAGTATAGGTTAAAGTTAAAGTATAGGTCACTTCAAATATAAAACAAATATCAACATGAATCTATTAACTTGATCTAGCAGTAAAATGATCAAAACTTAAAATCGATGCATAAATGGGAAATATAGATAATATGAGGCAGGGGTGAAATATACACCCCTCCCCCCCTCGCCATCCACCATTTGTATGCTTGTAAATACCACATTTTATATTGACCCTGTTGTGGATTTCGTTGCAATAAAGTAGGTAGTAACACATATTTGCTCCATTTATTGTAACTAAAATTTAAATTAATTCATCCCCTAACACCCTTACGACCCCTTTACGGTGGTAGGTCACTCTAAATATAAAACGAATATCGTAACAAGAATCTATGTAAATTTAACGATCGATTGAATGCTCAAAACTTAAAATCGCCCTGTAATTGTGAAAAATAGTAAATATTAAGAAAAGGGTGAAATTTTACCACCCCCTTACAAGTTTTGTTTAATATTAAATTTTTTATACATTATTTGGACCCTGTTACAATTTATCGTACGTCTAGTGGTGTGTTTTATTAGTATAGTTCTTTGAAATTAATATTTATATGAAACCATCCCTCAAACTTTGAACCCTTGCCACCCCCTAAGGGGGGTAGATATGAAATACCTCCTGGGGTCAAAGAAAATGGTTGAATTTTCTCTACAACATATCCAAAATCCACGATTTTATCACCAAATACCGAAATGTTTCGTTAACTGGCTCTTAGCAGCTCGACTATAGAGAAACCACGCCTACCGCTACGGTGACGTCACGGAATCTGCCGCCTATCGGTTATATGGGAATAACTTTTGAACTAGAGCTCGTAAACACTTCCCGTTTTCGGCGTTGGACTTTTTAGAATGATTTGCACCTTTTATTTTAATGACAGCCGGCCTTTAAGTAATAACTAAAAATATGATAGTAACAATATAATAGTAGGTAATAATAATAAGTAAAACTAGTTATATATATTAATAATAAACGTAGTAAATCTAATTTAAGCGCAATAACACAATAAAATAATAACACAATCAGTAATATAATAACGAAAGTAAATGCATAATTTTTTTGTGGAAATTTAAATTTTTCCAGGGTATAGCGAAATGGACCCGTGAGTTAATGGTAAAAAAATTCTATCCATTTTTAGTTTTCAGCTGATAAAATACGTTTTCGTACATAAATTTGTCCCCCAAGTCTTGATTAGCCACCCCTGAGAAAATATTGGCAAGTTATATGGACCAAAATTATGCATAATATAAGGTACAGGAGGGTATTAAGGCCCACCTTACACAAATTATTTATTTACTTCAAGGGATATGAATATTTTTCAAACAAAAGTAGCTTGCATTGTACCCACAACCTTTATTATCAATTTACAATTTGTTACATTTAATGTTATTAAGATTTAATACAAATTAAGTGCAATTAAAAAAGTTTTGCAACAACAGGCATAACAAGGGTGTAAATCAGAAAATCTAGTGGAGCACGCCAGCCAAGTCGTACGGCGCGCGCACACTCTCATATAAAGGCTGGAGCAACTCACTTTTACTGTAAGCATCAAAGTGGCATTTTCGACCTACTGGATCTTAAAATTGGGGAATCTCACATTGTTGCGAAATATCTTAATTTTGAGCTATGGCCCACCCTACAACATATACCAAATTTGGGAACAAAAGGTTACGCCCTTTGCGAGCTAGAGGGCCGTGAAAATCGTGTTTAAGGGCGGTTTTCATAATCTCAGTAGTAGTAGTTGAGCGAGCGGAGCGAGCGTCACCACGGTACTCTTATGGCACTTTCTCTGTGTGTTTTTTTTTTGTCGGCACTGCCGAGATCAAACCGCACAACCAATCGATCTGAAATTTTGCACACATACTAACGTAATCTATGCGGTCTCTGGGATCGTTTTAGAATCCTTACACCCCCCGGTTCGTCCCCATTCCGGCCTGGCCTTCCCACCATTGCTGGACTCCCCCGAATCGGGCCCGTTAGGTCAACCCCCTCCCAATGTCCTCCACTTAATTCAACAAAGTTTAAAGTAAAATGATTAATGTGCGCAATATAACCTCGTCGTTGACGCGCCGTTAAAACCTATTAATCTAATCTAATCTGAACGGAATCCTGTGATTGGTTCAATTTTAGAAAAATTATCTTTTGATTGGTTAGTCCAAACAATTTGAAATTTAGCAAAATCATTGCAACCAACATTGTACCCAATCATAAAAAATTTCAGCCAAATCCTCCCATTGGTTAAAATTTAAAAAAATCTTTCATATGATTTTTGAAATTTAAACTAGAACCGATTGAGCGATCAACTTAAAACTTCACGTGGTCATTGGTACCAACATTATCTGTATATTTGAAAATTTTCAGACTTATCTGTGTTTAAATCCAAACGTTATTGACATTTTACGGACATTTTGCGTGTTGGCTGTCAAATTACTCAAAAATGTTGATCACGGCTACTTCGACTCTTTATAGTTCCAAGGTAGTTAAAGCAACTTTCAAACGTCTGGAACTGATATGACCGTTCAACAGATCGATCTAATATTGTGTAAGTACACACACTTTTATCATATGAGTGGTCCCAGGTATATTTTTTTATATAGATCCTATGAGTTTTGAATATTAACAAGGAACATTTTAATCATAAAGGTTTAATCGATCAACTTAAACCTTTGCATGGTTATTGGGACTAATACTTCAGGAATATTTGGAGATTTTTATAGCTACAAGTCTAACGAATTTCAAGAATTATTGGCTTTTAATGATATTTTCGATAGACATAATTTCGGTTCGAGGTGTTGCGCGTGTCCGTGCTCGCTCATCAACGCGTTACACAGAGCGTTTTCCTAGTAGTAGTCTCCTGAAATGCAAATCCGGTAAACAGGCCACAGCATAAACGGCATAACCGATTAATCTCACATTTTTACCACGTGTGCACTTTTGTCGTCTGATTTAACCTTCACCCCATGAATTTTTTGTGCCGCCATTTTGAAACCGGAAGTGACGTCATCCCCCCGAAGGCTGCCACTTATCGCGGTGGTGGGGTTTGTGTTGGCCAACGATCCATTGCAGCTACGCCGGCGAGCATATGCTCATGTGTAAGGGCTACCCATGCCGGACAGGTCAATGGTGAGGTCCAGACAAAGAGCAGCCAGGGTTGGCCTAACCATGTCCTCCCTTGAATTTGCGGTCCCCATCGGGCCGGCCTTCCCCCTCGAGATGGTGATCCTCCTGAAATCGGGTTCCGCCGGCCCGAAACCTTACACCCCCCCGGTCCGTCCCCATTCCGGCCTGGCCTTCCCACCAGTGCTGGACTCCCCCGGATTGGTCCCGTTAGGTCAACCCCCTCCCAATGTCCTCCACTTAAGGTGATACTAGCGCTCGGCCGTTTTAGAAAATTGAGAGAGAAAAATTGTTTCATAAGTGAGTGTAACTTTTATAGGATGTTCACATGATCAGTCTGATTGAATATTAGTAGCACTTTTTAATTTTTGCTTATTGCATCGTTAATTAGGCGCCGGTTATTCAACAAAACCGCGCAAAACGATGAAATTTGCGATACGATTGGAGACCAAACCCGTGAACCAATTGATCTCAAATTTTAATCATGATTAGATGAAAGACAAACTTGGGGTATCCGTTGGCACATTTTTGAAATTTAATTTTATACGGCGCCCAGGGAGACGAGAAAATAGCTAATTTTTCACCAAAAATCCACTAATTATTCTAATTAACGAAACAAAAAATTAAAAATGTACCAAGGGATAACCCTAAGTTTGTCTTTTATCTAATCACGATTAAAATTTCAAATGATTTGGTCTACCCATTTCGTCTCCAATCGTATCGCAAAAAGTGTCTACAAAAAGCAGAAATAATGCTCGCGCTTGCAGCACCTTAATTCAACAAAGTTTAAAGTAAAATGATTAATGTGCGCAATATAACCTCGTCGTTGACGCGCCGTTAAACCCTACCCCATAAAAAACACTCCGTGTAAAAATACCAGCCAAGTCTCTTCAACTTAAAAAAAAAATAATGAAATCAAAAATTCTGCACTGAAAAGTAGTGATATCAAAGAATTAGCCAAGTCAAAACTTTATTTGAAAATCAAAAAATACTTGGCGCATCGTGTACATAAATAGCTTGGAAGTATAAGCCAATTATAAATTATACATGAAATATACATGTACATAGTATACCTATAATGCCCTAAAAAAAAACGATGCGCCAAGTATTTTTTGATTTTCAAATAAAGTTTTGACTTTGTTCTGCACTACTTTTCAGTGCAGAATTTTTAGATTTCATTATTTTTTTTTAAGTTGAAGAGACTTGGCTGGTATTCCATAGCCATAGAGATGACCTTCCGAATCGTTTGGCGGTAGTTTCATACCGATCAGTCAACCAATTTTCAAGATATGACGTTACTTCCGGTTTCAAAATGGCTGCTGAAATCACTGACCCCTTGAATTATAATTTAAACATGATTAAATTTTATTATAAGCTGTCTCAAATAGTATATTTATTGTATCAAAATGTAAATTTGTGAGATTTTTAAAATGTGTGACGTCATTTTCGGTTTTGGTATGGGAAACTGCAAATATTATTAATGATAATACATAAAGTTGACCGTCTAAATTGTTTAGCGCTGGTTTCGTTCAAATCTATTTAGCCGTTATTGAGATATGATGTCACTTGCGGTTTCAAAATTGCGGCTTCCGGTTGGTTTCATAATAAGTCAAATGAGATATCAAAAATACATACGTTTTAAAAATATCAAAATAATCGGATCAATCTTTGTTGCCGAAATGCCAATCGATGTATTTCAAATTTTATGACGTCATTTCCGGTTTCATTAACATAATGTTTATTTTTTTGCTACTAATAATCCATAAAGTTGACCGTCTGAATCGTTTGGCGCAAATTTCGTTCCGTCGGTCTAGCTGTTTACGAGATATGACGTCACTTCCGGTTTCAAAATGGCGGCACAAAAAATGCATGGGGTGAAGGTTAAATCAGACGCCAAAAGTGCACACGTGGTAAAAATGTGAGATCAATCGGTTCAGCCGTTTAGGCTGTGGCCTGTTTACCGGATTTGAATTCCAGGAGACTACTACTACTACTACTACTACTATGATTATTACTGATTAAAACCGCCCTAAAACACTGTTTTCACGGCCTTCTTGCTCGCAAAGGGCGTAACCTATTGTTCCCTTATTTGGTATATGTTGTAGGGTGGGCCATAGCTCGAAATTGAGATATTTTCCAACAATGTGAGAAACCCCAATTTTACGATCCAGTAGGCCGAAAATGCCACTTTGATGCTTACAGTAAAAGTGGGTTTGCTCCAGCCTTTATATGAGAGTGTGCGCGCGCCGTACGACTTGGCTGGCGTGGAGCGACCGCTCCACTAGATATGGGTGATTCTCTACTAAGTGGAATATTTGAAATATATTTTTTATTTATTTATTTTTTGTCAGAAATAGCTCAAAATAATACAAGGTGAAGAGGATAATGTGTGAAGGCAAAATATGATATCAGTCATGAATTAATTAATGGTTAAGTATTTTTAATTAATAGTTGTAATTAATAAATAACATGGAGTATACATGACTGCCATGGAATATACATAAACTGGGTTATGAGATCAAAAATTTACTTTAGGTAACATACCTGAGGAACAATATTGTCTAGTAATCAATACTAAATGAAAGTAAAGTGTACACAGTTTGCAAACTTTCCTTTTTAAAGAAATAAAAACACAAACGTGAGAAAATACGTTGACGATGAACGTTACCTACAGGCTATTCCGCTCTGCCAATAATTCTAAAATAAATGTAATGATTTTTAAATAATTAATATTATAGGTAATAAAGGTTGTCCCTACAACTTATGGAAAGTTGTTAAAGTAAAACAGATTACAATGGTTAGGGCTGCATTTGATAGGTTCCCCTAATTTTTGTTTAATGCACTGTCTCGGATATGCGGTGATATCTTGAACAGACGGCCATTTAAATTTCTTCGGTCCATTCGGTGCCAAGGCATTTACAAAGATATCCTCTCCGTCAATCTTCGTTATCACTCCTGGATATAAGCGTCCGTAATAGTCTGCAGCTACCCAGTTGCCCACGGTTAGGTCTAAAAAGACAATTATAGATTAGTACACTAAAACTATACCATAGTGAAGAGCTTGTAGCAATACTGAATTAAATGAAACATACCTTGACCACTCGGATCATCGGATGTAGATGCTGGTGTAATTGGACGCTCTGGGACATCGGCTACCTTCATTTCACGTACTCCTAACCCGTAATGAGGACAAGCTTCTCCGGGACTACATAGGAAGCAACTTAGCTTTCGGAAGCTTAGCTTACGACTAGATTCACTCCACGACACCTGGTGCACTTTCATTGTGCCTACAAATTGCTTTGGCGTTGATTTAGCCGCAAGCAAAATACGATTCTTTTCATCGATTTGGTTCGGTGAAATAGAGAAAAGCTTAATTGTGTTGAAAGTCTTCAGCATGAGTGATTCAAATGTATCATAGTTAGGAATATTTTCCCCTGTAGCGACAAGCCTATCAGCCGTTCTTTTGATGGTTGCGCCGTTGCCATCCGGCGCTCCTTTCCCATGGCCACTTTCAGAAAAGTTCCACGAGACCGCTTGCAAGGTGGAAAAGCTTTTCACCAGTTCGTCCGAAATTATGTAGAACATTGTTTTGTTGCGGTACTGCGTGGCTGGTCCGTCGCTGACGAAGTGCAGTGTATCAACTAGCGGACACTTGGTTGATAATGTTTGCAATACTGGATCCAGATGACAACGACGTAGAAGCAGTGCTGCTAGATGGAGTTGAACAAACTCGTTGTAAGCGTTTCTTGTACTTGTAAGTCAACGTCTTTAATTGAGACACTTCGTTAGCCAATCGTACATTTTCCCGTACAAGTTTTGTCCGATTCCTGAGGAGCCGTTTTCTTCCAGCAATTTGTCTACCAAGTGGAAACATCGGTGCAGGAATTTCTTGATCGACAGCGGGAACTTCATCGTCATCACTTGTCGGCGGTGAATTGACACGAAGCATCTGTGTCAAATGCTCCTTTTCCTTTTTTAACGCCCTGGACCTCGCAACCTGTGCTTTCACTGATTTGCGTCGTTGTCGAAGTTCTCTTGGTGTTAAGTCAGCTTTTAATTTGACTAAACCTCTTGCCTTTTTGTCAAAGTAACGCAGTCTGTCTGCCTCGTGATGGATTTTCAATAATTCTGGGTCAGACTTGATTTTGTCCCTTCGACGCTGTTCACATTCTTTCTTTCTAACCCTTTTTTCAGCCTCTGAAAATTTCTTGGCTCTCCCCATATTGTCAGCTGACCTGTAAAGCAATACAGTGAAATGTTATTGTAAATTTATTTTCTACCCAATTGTATTTGTAATTAAAACGTAGACATTATTATGCTCTGCAGCACCTATGTATACTCCATGACACCCATGAATACTCCATGGCATTTATAATATAGAAAAATCCATGGAGTATGCACATTTTTAATCCATGGATCATACATTTTCCCAGTTTTTAACGCCAGGAAGTTTGGCGCATAAAAATTTGGGGTTATGTTTGCCAAGAGTTTCAAGTGACATTAGTATCAAATAATAATCTGATAAAAATGAGACAAATTATGTGCACATTATTTGATTTTGGTTTGCCATGGAGTATACTGACAATAAAAATACTCACCAGTAATTAGACAGTCACTAATTTATTTCGGGCAGAAGCATCGGTTAATGACAGCTCTTGTCAAGGTCAGCACGTCGTCTACACTTGGTACCAACATATAAAAAAGAAAAATGAACTCGGCACCTGCAATATCGGGGGGAAATTATGACTTTATTTGAACCACGGAGTATACACAGAAAGTGAGGGACAAACTTTGGGGTGAGGGGCAGATGCCCCTAATAGACAAAAGTGAATAAAATTAAGATGAGCTGTTATATTGAAGTATTTTATGTAAACTGTGTGCCGGAGAGATAAGAAATAAAATTAATTTTAGGCTGTAGAACTAATGTTGTATTAAAAATTGTAGTGGGGGACATCCATGGAGCATACATTTGGGGTATTCAAAAATACCCCAAACTTAAGGGTGATGGTTTGGAAATCAAATTGAGGTTGCCTTTTATAGAACTCAACAATGTGCATTCAGAAAAAAATAAGTTGCAATTAAAAACTAATTACATGTTTGATAAATTTGCGAGGGACACGAATATTCCACTTAGTAGAGAATCACCCATATAATATTATACTCTTCTATATAAGAACACTGTATAATATAATAAGGCACCAGTTAGGTTTTATTTCTTATTGCCCGTCCAATATAGGTTTCAAGTTTGTTCAAATCAGCATCTATTTCAGTAATACGCTGACGATTTCCAGGATTTTGAGATGCAATTGTTTGGTTTAGTGCTGACTCAAGCGGAGCTATAGTTGGTGTAATTTGCATGGATTTCTTGGTTTTCGTTATCTTTTTCTTTTCACCTGGAGGACAGACGGCTCCATTTGATACTTCAGCAAAGCAGATATGTCCCGAGGCCTCATGTGTTAAAATAGCATAATCGCCAATATCATCAGTGGCATTCTCCTGTGATGTTCGAGTCTCATTCTCCTGTGATGTTCGAGTCTCATTCTCCTGTGATGTTCGAGTCTCATTCTCCTGTGATGTTCGAGTCTCATTCTCCTGTGATGTTCGAGTCTCATTCTCCTGTGATGTTCGAGTCTCATTCTCCTGTGATGTTCGAGTCTCATTCTCCTGTGATGTTCGAGTCTCATTCTCCTGTGATGTTCGAGTCTCATTCTCCTGTGATGTTCGAGTCTCATTCTCCTGTGATGTTCGAGTCTCATTCTCCTGTGATGTTCGAGTCTCATTCTCCTGTGATGTTCGAGTCTCATTCTCCTGTGATGTTCGAGTCTCATTCTCCTGTGATGTTCGAGTCTCATTCTCCTGTGATGTTCGAGTCTCATTCTCCTGTGATGTTCGAGTCTCATTCTCCTGTGATGTTCGAGTCTCATTCTCCTGTGATGTTCGAGTCTCATTCTCCTGTGATGTTCGAGTCTCATTCTCCTGTGATGTTCGAGTCTCATTCTCCTGTGATGTTCGAGTCTCATTCTCCTGTGATGTTCGAGTCTCATTCTCCTGTGATGTTCGAGTCTCATTCTCCTGTGATGTTCGAGTCTCATTCTCCTGTGATGTTCGAGTCTCATTCTCCTGTGATGTTCGAGTCTCATTCTCCTGTGATGTTCGAGTCTCATTCTCCTGTGATGTTCGAGTCTCATTCTCCTGTGATGTTCGAGTCTCATTCTCCTGTGATGTTCGAGTCTCATTCTCCTGTGATGTTCGAGTCTCATTCTCCTGTGATGTTCGAGTCTCATTCTCCTGTGATGTTCGAGTCTCATTCTCCTGTGATGTTCGAGTCTCATTCTCCTGTGATGTTCGAGTCTCATTCTCCTGTGATGTTCGAGTCTCATTCTCCTGTGATGTTCGAGTCTCATTCTCCTGTGATGTTCGAGTCTCATTCTCCTGTGATGTTCGAGTCTCATTCTCCTGTGATGTTCGAGTCTCATTCTCCTGTGATGTTCGAGTCTCATTCTCCTGTGATGTTCGAGTCTCATTCTCCTGTGATGTTCGAGTCTCATTCTCCTGTGATGTTCGAGTCTCATTCTCCTGTGATGTTCGAGTCTCATTCTCCTGTGATGTTCGAGTCTCATTCTCCTGTGATGTTCGAGTCTCATTCTCCTGTGATGTTCGAGTCTCATTCTCCTGTGATGTTCGAGTCTCATTCTCCTGTGATGTTCGAGTCTCATTCTCCTGTGATGTTCGAGTCTCATTCTCCTGTGATGTTCGAGTCTCATTCTCCTGTGATGTTCGAGTCTCATTCTCCTGTGATGTTCGAGTCTCATTCTCCTGTGATGTTCGAGTCTCATTCTCCTGTGATGTTCGAGTCTCATTCTCCTGTGATGTTCGAGTCTCATTCTCCTGTGATGTTCGAGTCTCATTCTCCTGTGATGTTCGAGTCTCATTCTCCTGTGATGTTCGAGTCTCATTCTCCTGTGATGTTCGAGTCTCATTCTCCTGTGATGTTCGAGTCTCATTCTCCTGTGATGTTCGAGTCTCATTCTCCTGTGATGTTCGAGTCTCATTCTCCTGTGATGTTCGAGTCTCATTCTCCTGTGATGTTCGAGTCTCATTCTCCTGTGATGTTCGAGTCTCATTCTCCTGTGATGTTCGAGTCTCATTCTCCTGTGATGTTCGAGTCTCATTCTCCTGTGATGTTCGAGTCTCATTCTCCTGTGATGTTCGAGTCTCATTCTCCTGTGATGTTCGAGTCTCATTCTCCTGTGATGTTCGAGTCTCATTCTCCTGTGATGTTCGAGTCTCATTCTCCTGTGATGTTCGAGTCTCATTCTCCTGTGATGTTCGAGTCTCATTCTCCTGTGATGTTCGAGTCTCATTCTCCTGTGATGTTCGAGTCTCATTCTCCTGTGATGTTCGAGTCTCATTCTCCTGTGATGTTCGAGTCTCATTCTCCTGTGATGTTCGAGTCTCATTCTCCTGTGATGTTCGAGTCTCATTCTCCTGTGATGTTCGAGTCTCATTCTCCTGTGATGTTCGAGTCTCATTCTCCTGTGATGTTCGAGTCTCATTCTCCTGTGATGTTCGAGTCTCATTCTCCTGTGATGTTCGAGTCTCATTCTCCTGTGATGTTCGAGTCTCATTCTCCTGTGATGTTCGAGTCTCATTCTCCTGTGATGTTCGAGTCTCATTCTCCTGTGATGTTCGAGTCTCATTCTCCTGTGATGTTCGAGTCTCATTCTCCTGTGATGTTCGAGTCTCATTCTCCTGTGATGTTCGAGTCTCATTCTCCTGTGATGTTCGAGTCTCATTCTCCTGTGATGTTCGAGTCTCATTCTCCTGTGATGTTCGAGTCTCATTCTCCTGTGATGTTCGAGTCTCATTCTCCTGTGATGTTCGAGTCTCATTCTCCTGTGATGTTCGAGTCTCATTCTCCTGTGATGTTCGAGTCTCATTCTCCTGTGATGTTCGAGTCTCATTCTCCTGTGATGTTCGAGTCTCATTCTCCTGTGATGTTCGAGTCTCATTCTCCTGTGATGTTCGAGTCTCATTCTCCTGTGATGTTCGAGTCTCATTCTCCTGTGATGTTCGAGTCTCATTCTCCTGTGATGTTCGAGTCTCATTCTCCTGTGATGTTCGAGTCTCATTCTCCTGTGATGTTCGAGTCTCATTCTCCTGTGATGTTCGAGTCTCATTCTCCTGTGATGTTCGAGTCTCATTCTCCTGTGATGTTCGAGTCTCATTCTCCTGTGATGTTCGAGTCTCATTCTCCTGTGATGTTCGAGTCTCATTCTCCTGTGATGTTCGAGTCTCATTCTCCTGTGATGTTCGAGTCTCATTCTCCTGTGATGTTCGAGTCTCATTCTCCTGTGATGTTCGAGTCTCATTCTCCTGTGATGTTCGAGTCTCATTCTCCTGTGATGTTCGAGTCTCATTCTCCTGTGATGTTCGAGTCTCATTCTCCTGTGATGTTCGAGTCTCATTCTCCTGTGATGTTCGAGTCTCATTCTCCTGTGATGTTCGAGTCTCATTCTCCTGTGATGTTCGAGTCTCATTCTCCTGTGATGTTCGAGTCTCATTCTCCTGTGATGTTCGAGTCTCATTCTCCTGTGATGTTCGAGTCTCATTCTCCTGTGATGTTCGAGTCTCATTCTCCTGTGATGTTCGAGTCTCATTCTCCTGTGATGTTCGAGTCTCATTCTCCTGTGATGTTCGAGTCTCATTCTCCTGTGATGTTCGAGTCTCATTCTCCTGTGATGTTCGAGTCTCATTCTCCTGTGATGTTCGAGTCTCATTCTCCTGTGATGTTCGAGTCTCATTCTCCTGTGATGTTCGAGTCTCATTCTCCTGTGATGTTCGAGTCTCATTCTCCTGTGATGTTCGAGTCTCATTCTCCTGTGATGTTCGAGTCTCATTCTCCTGTGATGTTCGAGTCTCATTCTCCTGTGATGTTCGAGTCTCATTCTCCTGTGATGTTCGAGTCTCATTCTCCTGTGATGTTCGAGTCTCATTCTCCTGTGATGTTCGAGTCTCATTCTCCTGTGATGTTCGAGTCTCATTCTCCTGTGATGTTCGAGTCTCATTCTCCTGTGATGTTCGAGTCTCATTCTCCTGTGATGTTCGAGTCTCATTCTCCTGTGATGTTCGAGTCTCATTCTCCTGTGATGTTCGAGTCTCATTCTCCTGTGATGTTCGAGTCTCATTCTCCTGTGATGTTCGAGTCTCATTCTCCTGTGATGTTCGAGTCTCATTCTCCTGTGATGTTCGAGTCTCATTCTCCTGTGATGTTCGAGTCTCATTCTCCTGTGATGTTCGAGTCTCATTCTCCTGTGATGTTCGAGTCTCATTCTCCTGTGATGTTCGAGTCTCATTCTCCTGTGATGTTCGAGTCTCATTCTCATGTAATGTTTGAGTCTCTTTGAATGGCGCGAACTCTGTCCAGTCCGTGCTGCTGCTCGACTTTAATGGAGTTTCAATGGAGTGAAGGAGTCGCTTGATCGTGGCTCGTGGCTCGTCGCTGTCACGTCGCTCGTTAGTCCCGATGTTGTCTTCAGCCCCTGGCAGTCGTCGGGCTCCCAGAAACATACAGCTATTCTATTTGAGGTTAGGGTCGACTCAATGACGACTTCCAAGTACTCTATTTTGGATTCCAGCGCATGAATCATGTCTTCTTGGAGATGCAGACATTTCTGCATGTCGTCGATCAACAGATCCATGAACACACCATAGATCCACTTTGCACTGAGGAAGAACTGCCTTCTTTGCTTGACCACACTTTCCATTTCCTCAGCAATAAATGCCGGGATGAAGCTCTTCCGGCATTGTTTGTGCCAGCATGCATTGTGATTGATGTAAATCTCTCAAAATGAAAAAATGCTCGAAATGCTTTTTCTAGGGCCCCTTTAACTTCCGATCAGTAATAATCATGCATTTAATATAATCCCCTTTCCCTGTAAAACACTCCACTCCACAAATATAAAAAATTTAAAAATTCAGCCCTGAAAAGTAGTGATATCAAAAAATGGGCCAAGTCAAAACTTCATTTTAAAAACCAAAATATACTTGGCGCATCGTGTATATAAATAGTATAGAAGTATTTATGCCAGAAATTAAATGTGCCTAAATTATATAATATGAAAACGATGCGCCAAGTATAATATTTTGGTTTTTAAAATGAAGTTTTGACTTGGCCCATTTTTTGATATCACTTCTTTTCAGTGCTGAATTTTTAGATTTCTCATATTTTTTATAGTTAAAGAGACTTGGCTGGTATTTTTACACGGAGTGTTTTTAATGGGGATATCGCTCATTTTTTTTAGTTTATTTACACAACTTGTAACACATATCGGAGCAACAATGACTAATTCCTCAAAAAAAAATACGCCGTTTCCGAATTGGTTACTACGAAAAATTGTGTTTGGTGCTAAATATAAGCTTAAAATGATATTCCATGAAGAATTGCGAAAGCATCGTTCTAATAGGTTCCCCCCCGACGGCTGTCACCTTATCGCGGTGGTGGGGTTTGTGTTGGCCAATGATCCATTGCAGCTACGCCGGCGAGCATATGCTCATGTGTAAGGGCTACCCATGCCGGACAGATCAGTGGTGAGACCCAGACCAAGAGCAGCCAGGGTCGGCCTAACCATGCCCTCCCTTGAATTTGCGGTCCCCTCGGGCCGGCCTCCCCACTCGAGATGGTGATCCCCCTGAAATCGGGTTCCGCCGGACCGAATCCTCACACCCCCCGGTCCGTCCCCATTCCGGCCTGGCCTTCCCACCAGTGCTGGACTCCCCCGGATCGGGCCCGTTAGGTCGACCCCCTCCCCATTGCCCTCCAATTATGATCAACAAAGTTAAATATAACAATTAATGTGCGCAATATAACCTCGTCGTTGATGCGCCATTTAACCAAATTAATCTAAAAAAAAAAATCTAAAAATCTAATAGGTCCAGCCGTTTTCGAGATATGGCATCACTTCCGGTTTTCAAAATGGCGGCTGAAATTACGGCTACCTATAATTTATTTCTATAATTGTTATGTATCATTATAAGCCTTCTGCATATGTAGTTATGTAGTAAGAGGCGATTCAATTCTTATTCTTCATTTTATGACGTCATTTCCGGTTTCGGTAATAATAAATGTATATTTTGACTATTGATATTCCATAAAGATGACCGTCTGAATCATTTGGCGATAGTTTTATTCCGATCGGTGTAGCCGTTTTCGGTTTATACGGTTTATACGTTTATACGTCGGTTTACGTCACCTTCGGTTTATAAATGGCGGCTTCCGGTTGGTTTTATAAAAAGGCACCTCAGACGCCAAAAGTGCACATGTGGTAAAAATTTCAAGTCGATCGGTTTAGCCGTTTAGGCTGTGGCGGTGATAGCAACGTTTCCTGATATCTGAATCTGAATCAGATGGAGATAGGTTTTAAAAGGGGTGTAATTTCACTGTTTTCACGGCCCTCTAGCTCGCAAAAGGCACGACCTGTTGTTCCCAAATTTGGAATATGGTGTGGGGTGGGCCATAGCTCGAAATTAAGATATTTCGCAACAATGTGAGATTTTTCAATTTTGAGATCCAGTAGGCCGAAAATGCTATGTTGTTGCTTACAGTAAAAGTGTTTGGTCTGCTCCTCGGTTTATTAGGCATTTACGGTATGTTGAGTGACTGTGAGTGTATAGTACGACTTGGCTGGGTGGAGCGACCGCTCCACTAGATACAGGTTTGTCTGAGAGAGTCAAAAATACTTAACCCAATTACCACGCAAAATTTGGTGATGATCGGTCGAAAGATTGCAGTTTCAATGTGAACGCAGAGATTCTTTCATATTGCCAAGCTCTCTAGCTAAGATATGTACAATCTAAAATCCAATAGATGGATCTTGCTGGAAATCAATAGCCTTCTGCATTGGATAGTAATGAATCTTTTGTGAAAAAAATTAGCCATATACTTTACTTCGTTTACAACTTAATGCAAAAAGCACAAATACACACACAAAAAAAACAAAAAACAGAGATTTGTGCCAAAAGTTTCAAGTGGATACACTCGCTCCGCTCGCTTGACAAAAATTTTCAGAGGAATTTCAAAATCGATACATAATCGATTCTCCTTTACTAGAAATTCAAAAAATTCCCTGCGGGCCAATGGGGATGTTATCAAATAATAAAATTTACAGATTTTAACGCATTTTATCTAAAATTCCCTAAGAATATTGCATATCATACATTTTAATTTTCGTTGAAAAGGCTGCCAAAACAGCTTCAAATTCGATTCTGTTATGTGAAAAAATAAAAAAATGCCCTGCGGGGCCATTGTGGATTTTATCAAATAACGATATTTACAGATTATAATGCATTTTGTCAAATGTTTCCCGAAGAATATTACAAATCACACACTTTAAATTTCTTTGAAATGGATGCCCAAGTAGCTTCAAATACGATGAGCGAGCACTGGTATACGTACGTGTAAATTCTTCAACAGGTATTCCGTACCAAACGCACAGAAACATATATACATCCACATTGAATAGGTCATTTAAGAAAGTCAGTGCGCATGATTAAAAAACTGACAGGTCCACAGCCGTCTAGTGTGTAGTGTCTATTTGGTGTGTATGTTAAAAATGAACGTGTTTTCGAGAATGCTGTGGGTGGAGTGACGTCACGACACCAAAAATAGGGATCTGCGCATGCGTTAACAACTTCTGTGCCACAAAAGTTCTGCACATGTGCAGAGTCACTTTTTCATCTCAAAAGTGACACTGCGCACGAGCAGAACCACTGTGGCACAGAAGTTGTTCAAGAAATTGCACCGTGTAAATGGGGCTTTAAATGGCCTATTGAAATATTGAAATATTGAAACTTTAGAACAGCAATCTATAGGTACACTTTGTTTCCTACATAAAGCAAATCAGATCCATTTGGCAGTGGAAACATTCATTTGATATGTCATTTCTGACAGTTATCAAAAATGTCAATAAGTGCATTGTGTTCTTGACTGATTGGGCTGAAAATTTGTAAAATAAGAGATAATGTTGGTCTTAATGATCATGCAAAATATGAGTTTAATCAGATTTACAGAAGACTATTTGTTTGGTCAAACGGTCGTGTATAGCTACAGGCAATTACAAATTAAGCATACAAATGTCAGTAAAATGTATATTACTCTTAAAGTTCATTAAAGGTTTGTCAAAATACCCTTATAATGCTGGTGCCAATGGCATTGCAAAATTTGGTGATGATCGGTCAACCAATTCCAGTTTTATTGGCACACAGAGTTGACGTTTCTTTCATATTGCCAAGCCAGTTACTTACTACTAACTACAAATCAAGTTTCCGATGAAATTAATGGATCGATTTTGCTGAAAATCATTAGGTTTCTGCAGTGGATAGTAATGAATCTTTTGTGAAAAAAATTGGCCAGATCCATGACTTCGTTTAAAATGTAATGCGAAATACACAGACAGACAGATAAAAAAAAAAACAGAGATTCGAGCCATAAGTTTCAAGTGGAGTCGCTCGCTACGCTCGCTTGATAAACTCAAAAAATTCCCTGCGGGGCCAATGGGGATTCCATAAAAACAAATAGTTACAGATTATATTACATTTGACTAAAGTTTCCACAGAAAATTGCATAATTATTACACATTGTACATATCTTTGAAAATAATGCCAAAATAGCTTCAAATTCGATTATTTTGTATCAAAACTTTAAAAAAGGCCCTGCGGGGCAAACTGGGTGATGAGCCCCCCAGACCCCTTAAAACGGCGTACCACCTTTTCCTCATATTCATCGATCCCCGATAATTTTGACCCCCCCCCCACTCAAAATGAAGTTCCTACGCGCCTGCTAATATACCTAGCATGTCATAAAAATAAATTGATTCCATTCCAAACATTCAAAAGTTTCCATATTCAATGCCTATCCTCTTATTTCTAAGCTCGCGAGATACTTGTTGATATATATATATATATATATATATATATATATATATATATATATATATATATATATATATATATATATATATATAATTTTTAAACGCGATATGAATAAATAAATTAAATAGGAAATTGCCGTGTTTTTACTTTTATCTACTTCACGTATCACTTTCTCCAAACAAATACTTAGGTACCTAAGTATAATAATGTCGTGAAACCTGTGAAACTGTTGAACTGCACGAGCTATTCACTAAAATCAAAAATCAAAATAATTTATTTGTGTTGGTGGCAAAAACCAGCTTTGTTGGCAGATTTTTAATTTTATTTCATCTGTTTATCCCTAGGTTTATCTGTTTATGTTGATTATACTACACAATGAACAGTCACTGATAGGTGATCATCAATTCACACATATTGACTGTAACTTAGTCAAAGTATATTGCACTCAATGGTTCTCTAATAGCTTGGATAATTCATTTGTTTTTATTAATCACAGAAAGTTGTTTTATTTCACTATTCAATCTAGATTCAATTGAACGAAAATGTTGAAACCCGTAGTCGAAAATCTTCTGGAGTTGTTTTGAGATAAGAAGTGTAATGCAATACGATACTCCACATTCCTAAGCAGCTGCTCGGGGCAGTCTCCGCCCACTTCCATTCATTCAGCAGAGCTGGCGGGGTCTATCTGATTGCGAAATATTTGTCAACAAGACTGTCAGCCTAGCAACGTAGGCAACGGGCATTACATGGAAATTTAACAAGGGGAGCATAGGCGATACTGTAAAGCCTCAAAATAATCTTTGTCTCGGTGACCACCGAAACCCATAGTGTCTTAAGGGCCGCGGAGCACCTATGTAGGTAGATTTCCGGACAGCAAAGCAACCTTTCTCGGACCCCGCGATACCTTTTATTTGCATTTTACAACCTTATTTACAACACACCGTCGAGACCCGTCTTCGATTCATGAAGGGTGACATATTGTCTGACTGAACCGCAGCTCTTGACATAAAAGGATGAATAATCCCTTTTATAAATTTTTTGTTCTTATTGATCAAATATAATTTCTATATTTTTGATCACACAGACCAAAGTCCTAATCGAAAGTAGTTCAAAGGTTTTTTATTTGTAAAATTTGGATCAAAAATGACGAAACGTTGCAAGCTAAACTTGTTTTATAGACAAGTATGTTTGAAATTATTATGATTATTATGATAATACTGTATGATAATACAGTATACGTAATATTAGTGTGATATAACTATAGTGTGTGATGTGATGATAATATAGTACTAATTATCGCCGTCAATCACAAAAATGAGTGTTACATTCCTACAATAATAAACCAAAAGCATTATTGAACTTCGCCGCCGAATTTGACATTGTTTCAAGTCAAATCGATTTGTGTATGATTGACAAGATGATTGTAATGATGCTCGCATGATTATGATATTATTTAAAAGTGCAAATATTTATTGTTAGTAAACCTGGAGTGCTCTATGAGCACTATTTCGGAATTTTTATGTCACTTGTTGGTTTATTGGGTATTTGTTGCGTCGACGTATTCTAGTAGAAAAACAGGAAGAAAATATTATATGATTTCTGCGGTGAGATAATATCAAATTAAAAAAAAATCAGTTATATGTTAATGTTATATGAAAGTTATAACAATAGTGTCTTTCTAATAGCCATTTCACTGCTTTTGCCAAAATTATAATTTTATAATGATAATGATTATCAGCTATCAACAACGATCATCAAAACGATCACAATTAAAAAATAGGTTTGATCGTAATGTGCCTTAGTGGAGTGCGAGATTTCAATAACTATGCAGGTAAATTAATGGTTGAAACCTTCCTCCCATTTTATGAGGGGGTATAATAAAGTTTATTATACGGTCAACCGAGACGAACAAAGCGACCCAAATATTCTGTGAGTTTCGACTGGCATCCCAAGTGAGCAGGCTGATATCGAAACAAACTGAAAATTATTTTAATTTCAGTATTTATTTTTTCCTAATTAAATAATAATGACATTAAATTGTAACATAGTCAAGTCACAAATTATAATAATTTCGCATGTGCACAAAAAATACCGAATTTTTATATTCATCCGTCTTCTGTGTGAATTGTGATTAATGAAAGAAAATGAAATTTTTCATAAAAGTGTGCTCGCCATTCACAACTCACGTCTAATTAGAGCAAATTGATAGAACTCAATTAAATATCATAAAATAGCCCGATAATGCCCGGTGTGACTTGACTAGGTGACATTGCCGTGAGTCTTCAGGTTCAACTACAAATAATTGTGAAAGTCCAAATTTGGGGTTTAAAATCTCAACCGCTCAAACAGCCTTAAAATGTCCATTAAGATATTCTCTATGTACTGGTATACTTTATGTTGTGTTTCATTAATTCATCTCTGAATGGCAAGGCGGAGAAAATGGAGAAAAAAATCGTAAAACTTACATTTAACAAAATAAAAATTTCAAAAAAATCTAATGGCAAAGTAAATAACATTGTTAAAATATCCTGTAAGTTTCAATGACTTCGGTTGAAGGGCGTAGATTTGGTAGAGGCACTTAACTTATTTATAAAATTTTAGAAAATTAGGCCTCAAATTTTTTTAATTTTTTTTTGGTGGTCAGATTGTTTATAAAACATGGTATTAAGCTATATACAATCATAAAATAAATTATGAAAATGGTGCATGTATGGCCTTAACACCATTTTGCAACTACTTTTTTTTTACACAATTTACACTTAATATTGGTTATTCTATTTATTAACGCGGAGTTTGAATTTCTAAGAAGCGTGTCGGCCATCTTGTGATTCATATGCACAAATGATACAATAATTGACAATCATCAGCCTGTCAACAATTCCATTATAAAAAATAGGGATTGATGCATTCTTGCATTTAAAAGTATGTTTCCAGGACAACGTATCGAATTTATTTCACATCTATTCGGATGTGATCTGGATGAAAGTGAATGTCATGACTGGCGCCGCTAACAAAGTTTGTTTTCATAAGTCACTTGAAGAACTGACACATACGCCTCAATCATCCACTGGCACTTTCAATACACTCTCTTGAATGCAGCAGGAGCAGAACTCAGAATCCCAATGAGCTGGATCTAGCTCAGATCCATAATCAACAGTTGCAGCAAGGGCAGAGCCATAATCAACAGTTGCAGCAGGGGCAGAGCCATCCTCAACAGTTGCAGCAAGGGCAGAGCCATCCTCAACAGTTGCAGCAAGGGCAGATCCATCCTCAACAGTTGCAGCAAGGACAGAGCCAGCCTCAAGAGTTGCAGCAAGGACAGAGCCAGCCTCAACAGTTGCAGCAAGGTCAGAGCCAGCCTCAAGAGTTGCAGCAAGGTCAGAGCCAACCTCAAGAGTTGCAGCAAGGGCAGAGCCATCCTCAACAGTTGCAGCAAGGACAGAGCCAGCCTCAAGAGTTGCAGCAAGGACAGAGCCAGCCTCAACAGTTGCAGCAAGGTCAGAGCCAGCCTCAAGAGTTGCAGCAAGGACAGAGCCAACCTCAAGAGTTGCAGCAAGGGCAGAGCCATCCTCAACAGTTACGGTCAGGTCAAAGTTATCAACAATATCGGCAACAAGAGCAGAGCCATCAACAATTTCAACAAGGTTATCATAATCAGTTGAAGTACATCCAGGGGGGCAAGAGCACATCGTGTGATGAGGAAGCTAGTAATATGAGGAAAGATAAGTTTTCGCGTATATTAAGGAGACAAGGCAGTACAGATGGGCATAGCAGCGAAAATGAGAAATATCGAGATGTCTTAATTATGGGCGATTCTATAATCAGACGTGCAGGTGAAGTCTGTAGAGAGGCGGGATGTGAGGTGGAAATATTTCCAGGAATCAGAATTGATGAGATTGGAAATAAATTGAAACTCAGGGATGAAAGTTCAATACACCCCAAACTTGTAATGATTCATGTTGGTACAAACAATATTGGAAGAAGAGACCGACATATGTTGGTGGAGATGGAGGAAATGCTTAAGATAGGGTTTCAAACATTTCCAGCAGCAAAATGGATTGTGAATGGTTTAGTGTATAGAGGGGACTGTTTTGAGAGCACAATTGATAAACTTAACGAGGGTATTGAATGGTTGGCTAATGACATGGGTGTTTATTTTGATGATGTTAATAATGTACTAACTAATGAAGATTCAGCATATGACGGGATTCATCTAAATATTCAAGGTGGAAAGTTGTTGGGTCACAGAATGCTGGAAACTATACATAATGTATTGAGTTCTGATGATCCAAGTTCAAAAAATTGTTAGAAGTGGGGGGATTGTTTCAAGTTATTAATACTAATTTGGGAGAATCTACATGTTTTAGATTAATGCTAGTAAATGCTAGAAGTGTATTAAATAAAATAGATAATCTTACAACAATGGTAGAATGTTATAATCCAGATGTGATAGTGGTAGTAGAAACATGGTTGTCGTCTGATATTCTTTCCATTGAAATAAATATAAATGGTTACTCTATGATTAGGAGAGACAGAAGTCGCCATGGAGGGGGAGTTCTTATTGCGACAAAGAAGGAAATGGCATGTGATCTTCAGTGGGTTAGCAATAATTTTGAAATGATGGGGGTAAAAGTGAGTGTAAAAAATGGAAATATATTTAATGTTATAGGATGTTACAGAAGTGGGTCAGGAGGAATAGAATTTTTGAAAGAACTTCATGACAAAATTAAGATGTATGGTAAAAATGAAAAATTGATTATTGCAGGAGATCTAAATTTTCCCTTTTTGGTATGGGAACAAGGGTTGAATTATGGTGATAGTAAACAAAGTGTTGTGCATCAAATTATGAATTTAGGATTTGAAATGGCTGTCAAGGATGGAACGAGAAAAATTGCTTTTGGTAGAAGTAATATATTGGATATTGTACTAATCAAACCTGAAAGAAACATTAATTAAATCTGAAGTGTTAGATGGAATAAGTGATCATGGAATTGTCCTCGTAGACATTCAGAATACATGTTGTAGTGTAAAAAAAGTTGATACACACTATGAATTTTGGGATTATAAGAAAGCAAAGAAAAAAGAATTTATAATTGAGTTAGAGAATAAATATGAGAAGTGGGTAGAAGGAAGCAATTCCGTAGAAAGTTTGTGGAATGCTTTTTGTATCATACTTGATACAGCTATGAATAATCATGTAGTTAAAATTAAAATTAAAAGTAATGGTGATCCAGCATATTATTCCAAACCAATAAGAGCTCTAAAGCGAAAAGTTAGAAAACATCATAACAAGTATAAAAATACTAATTCTAATGTCATAGCTAATGGTGTAAATAAAAATCGAATTAAAGAATTAAGAAAAGATTTAGACAATGAGAAGAAAAAGGCGATGAATGAATATATGAAAGGACTGTTCAAAGAGGGAGATGAGGGTGGAGGATGGAAAAATTTGTATAGGCACATTAAAAGTAAAAGCAGCGTAGATAGGGATATCCCTAATCTTTTAGATAGTATGGGAAAAGTATGTAGATTAAATAGAGAAAAAGCAGAATGTTTAAATGACTTTTACTCTAAAGTATTTAATAGATCGTCCAACGCAAATTTAAATATTATTAATGGTGATGTAAGGGGCAATTTACCAATAAAATGTGACGTAGGAATAGTATGGAAAATTATCACAAAACTTAAAAATAAAAAAGCCCCAGGTCTTGATGGATATACAGGTGAATGCCTTAAGCTTGGAGGAGTCTCAATATCGAAGTATTTAAATCATTTGTTTAATGTAATTTTAGCTAATAAAAAAATTCCCGTGGATTGGAAGCAGGCCGTAGTTATTCCGTTGTTTAAAGGAGGTGAAAGGAGTAAAGCCTGTAATTATCGGCCAATTAGTTTAACATCTACAGTATGTAAGGTCTTTGAAAGAATAATTTCGAATTACTTGAGGAGTGTCCTGGAAATGGATAAATGGTTTATTGAAGAGCAGCATGGCTTCAGATCAGGTATGTCCTGCGAGACTCAATTGACAATTCTTTCTCACGAGTTGTCAAGTATATTAGATAATAAAGGAGAAGTTGATGCTGTGTTCTTAGATGTTCAGAAAGCATTTGACAAAGTTCCCCATCATGCTCTGATCAATAAATTAAATGAGATAATAAGTGATAAATTAGTTGTTGAAATAATCCAAGACTTTTTGAGAAATAGAACTCAAAAGGTAAAAGTGGGAGACACATTTTCGTCACTTATTAGGGTTGAATCAGGGGTTCCGCAAGGTAGTGTTTTAGGCCCTTTCAGCCATTCCATGTCACGGGTGTGACAGATCGTACAGAATTTCACACACTTTCAATGTCATATCATCAACATATAAACATAAAGCATGGCAAACAATTTTTTTTCTAATACATAGGAGTATATTGAAACTAAAAAAAAATACAGCAGTGCACCATTATATATTACTAAATTTACATGATTGTTTAATCAAGTGTCACGGGCGTGACAGCAAACGGAACTGCTTTTCTAGTGATGATACAGAAGTGAAAAACTCTGCTAATTTATCCATTCCTTGATGCCAAACAATTTTTTTTATTGAAGAGGAATGTAATACCCTTCAGGATATGTGCTAAGATGTACACATTTAGTAATGGATTAATTGTAGTAATTTTCAAAACACCGTCACGGGTGTGACAAGAAATGTCACGGGTGTGACCTGTTCGATTCAAATAATGAAACATTGATGATTTACTTATTTATTCAAGTTATTCAAACAAGTAATGTTTATACAATGTAAATAGTCAATATCAAATTGTATAAATAAAGTTCCAATGTATGTAGTATTGAATAAGCAAGAATAGTGCAATAAAAATGCATAAAATACTTCAGCAATGAACTAATGAGTTTTATGTAAAGATTTAATAAATGTGTAGAGTAGGTAGCTATCTAGATACAAACTGCTTACTTCTAATGGCCAGATTCTGAACATCATATTAAAGTACCTACAAGTGCAAAAAGTGTACCTATCGAATGTGTTCAAACACAAAAGCGATTTATAAGCGATTGATGTAGGTACGACGAATTTAATATAAAAAACTTAAGTGTGTTCATAGATGATTGATTTGATCTGTAACTACGAACATAGATAGCAGATAGTTTAGTACTTCAGAAATTGAAATTGACCCCGGTTATTGACTACTGTTGGAGGGTTGACTGAACGAAGCGATATTGAAGAAATATTTTCGTATGATTCATCCCTAACTTCGGGCCAAACATAGAAGTTCTTTCCACTTGGGTGCATGTAATTTAGTAAAACATTCGTTGAATTTATGTCCACTATTTCTGCATAATAATGCTTGATGGCATTCCTTTTTCCAGTGACAGGTAATCCCACATGCACAAATGATCCGGTCGTTAACGATGATTTGTCCATGCCAGTAGGTTCGGATCCTCCAACACTTTCTTCATCTGGAAGTTCACCTCCATCTTGCTCTGAAGCCACATTTCCATCTTCATCATCAGCATCATCATCATCATCCAGATCATCATCTGACAAGGCACAAGATGTTGGCAGCACATCAATGGTCTTAGCAACAGAGGTGACGGTTTCTCTGACTTCCAGACTTGAGGAGCCCTTACCAACTTTCAAATGATAAAGAGAATGCAGCTTTGGAATAGGCTTTACTTGGGCCCATCTCTCCGTTAAGAAACCTTCATTTTTAGCAATATCATCTGCAGATACATACAGCACAGCAATGTTTTTTACTGCAGCTCGAGCACACTCCCAGAATTCAACGGCATTGTTAACTTCCACTTGCCGTGCTTTCACCCGCAACCACACACTTCGTTTGATGGTGCCTCCAACACCATCAACAGCACCTTTGCCATGGGAGGTGGCAAAGAAGTTCCACTCTCCCATGACACCGTAGTCTTCTTGGAAATGTACCAAATTTGAAAGCGTGTATCGGTTTTTAAACTGCGCTGCGCAGCCGTCGGAAAACACTTTAACATAACGCAACACTGGGAACTAATTTTTTAGGTGGTCGATAACAGTTTTCATGAAATACCAAACCGAGACCTTGTTGTGATCCCGGTCATCGCTCACAAGAGCAAAGCACCGCTTCACACTGGAGCTCAACCAAGCAACTGCTGTAAATACAGTCACCTGGCCGTGACACCAGTGTGCGGACTGAATCTCGTCTTGAGATATTGTGGAATAGTTCTCTGCAAAGTCCACTTGCAAAATAGCCATACCGTCTTCAATATTTCGTTTCGACTCTTCAAAACATACTGATTGTGTAGGCTTTACATGCACATGGAACATGTAATATTGTAGCCGTTTACGAATTTCATTCAAAGCATCCTGAATGGTGCCATACTGTGGCACAATCTGTGACTGCCTGCCTTGATCCTGCCATTTTTTCCATGCAACAGGCTGTGCATGATCCCCAGTAAATAATGTTTCGATATCTTTCGGGCATCTGCAACACTTGGAAAACATACAATCTTCTGATTGAGAATTGCAGACAAGGGCATCGATGAGATTACTTCCATCTTTTGGAAATGTATCCTCCACAGCATGTACCGCCTTAATCAAAAAATCCATGTTGGCATGATACATGCACACGCAAACATTATGCTTCATGTCTGAAAATGGCAGCACATGTTTTGGCCTTAAATCAAAAAACATGGAAGTTCCAATATTAATACTTGGGTTTTGTTCTTTGAAAAGGGCATATGCTTGTTTGATATTCATTAACATAATTCTTTTCTGCATGTGATGACGTTTTGAAGTCACTGGGTCCTTGACTGAGATGACGTCTCTCGTCCCAGGCTCCTGTCGGCTGATTCCGTCGAGCTCGTAGAATGCAACAACCTTTAAGCGAGTTTCCTCAGTAAGTCGCTTTGGCGATGCTTTATTCGGGAATGGCTGGAGAAGCAATTTGGATGCAGAAGGCATCTCGGTGATTAGCAGATCTTTCACGACTGCTAATCTTTTCCTAGGGCTTCTTGGCAGCATTCGTCTTGCTTTGGAAACTGCTTTCCCAAGAGTTTGAGGGCACCTGTAGGCCGAAGGGCGGGTAGGCGTAGTCGTGATATTTTTCAGCAGTGCCTTCTTGGCTCGACACTTACGTTGACGCTCCAAGTCCCGTTTACGCTTCTCGTTTAATGCCAATTCACCGAGCATTTTGTTTGCACGTCTGGCTTTGTCACGTTCTCGCTCGGCTCGAAGATGCGCTTCCATTTTTATAGGATCTTTCTTCAATTTCTCCCTTAATTTAGCCATCCTTTCCTTAGATGATGCCATGTTCCAGAGCCTGCATTACAGATACTAATATTACTAATCAACATAATATTACTTGACTTATAACCAACAGTAATCTGGCATGTAATGTGTTGTCACGCCCGTGACATGGAATTATGTCACGGGCGTGACAACACTTCTAATACATGTTTCTATTGATAGGAAACATATTGCACCATAATTTCCTTATTAAAAAATGTTTGTACTAGGCTTAACCTAAAAGATCTCAAAGGGCAAGTTTCTACAACATTTCCTTAGCTCAGTATTTGAAAAAGTACATATTTTTGTCACGGGTGTGACAGAGCTATGTGCATGTATTTAATTAACCACTTAATAGGTATTAGAACTTACTTTTATTGCCGATTTTGTTGGTGCAAAGTGTTCTTGGGGTTCCACTCTACAAACCAAACACATGGCAAACCACCTGTTTTGTATAGAAGGCTGTGCACAGGCTTCTTGTTCTGGTAGGTACCTCATTTCCCGCCATTTGTATAAATTAGAAAAACATTTCATATTTTTAAGAACAACATAAAAAGTAAAAAAAAATAGGCAAAAACAAATGTTACATTTACAATCTACACATATTTACCTTCAATTTGACATGCTGCTAAAAAAATTCTGACAATTGTTAAAATTTAATATCACTTCCCTGTTGACATGGAATGGCTGCTTTACTATTTATAATTTATATTAATGACATTTCGGAAAACATACAATCTAGTATAAAATTAT
Source organism: Leuctra nigra (assembly GCA_934045905.1). Classification (NCBI taxonomy): domain Eukaryota; kingdom Metazoa; phylum Arthropoda; class Insecta; order Plecoptera; family Leuctridae; genus Leuctra; species Leuctra nigra. Next base: position 43,071,571 of record OW203764.1, on the reverse strand, counting down.
TTGCAGATGACTGCGTTGTATATCGATGTATTGAGAATAAAGGAGATGAGAAAGCACTTCAAGATGATTTAAATAAATTAATGGAATGGATGCATAAAAATGAAATGACATTGAATTCAAGTAAATGTGAGATGGTACAGTTTTCAAGAAGGAAGATTAGAAGGCAAGTAGTATATAAGTTAAATTGTGAAAAAATTAAAGTTGTTCATGGGTATAAATATTTAGGGATTTGGTTTATGAAAAATTAAATTGGCAGGAACAAGTTAAAAGGGTTACTGGGAAATCGATTAAAAATACTAACTTTGTCATGAGAAATCTAAAGCATGCTGACAAATATGTCAAAAATCAAGCATATAAAACGATCATAAGACCCATACTAGATTACGGGAGTGCAATTTGGGACCCATATAAAATAAATGAAATAACTCTTTTGGAGAAAGCACAGAGAATGGCTGTAAGGAGAGTGACGAATGAAACCAGGAAGTGGAAGGTAAAGAGAAATGAAAAGGGAGTGGTTGTGAGAGAGTGGGTGAGTCCGACAGAGTTGATGAAGGAATTAAAGTGGGAGAAGTTGGAGGAAAGGAGAAAGGTAACGCGGTTATGTAATTTTTTTAGAATATATAAGCAAATTGGCGGGTGGAAACATTTTGGACAGCTTTTGAAATTGAAAAAAAAGAAACGAACAGATAAGCATGAACATCAATTTATAGAATGGCCCATAAAAACGGATATTGGAAAAAATGCATTTTTATTAAGAACAATTAGAGAATGGAATAATTTGGAAGGTGTGTTTGACTCCGTAGATATTGAGGAATGTAGTGTAAGAGAATTTAGGAATAAGTTAATTAGTTATATATTAGTAGAGTAATGAGTTATTTGATGTATAGTAGTAATGTTTAAATGTTAAATTTGTTGTAGTCTTAGTTTTGTTTATAATATTAATTAATATTCCTTGCCACCGGGGAAACCCATTTGTAAGATGAAAAATAAAATGAAATAAAATGAAGACCGGGAAGAACATTATTCAACAGTAAGCACGATATTTCATG